>JABANP010000137.1:0-117594 GCA_013115135.1 Perkinsus olseni | reverse complement strand
ACTAACCCAAGTCGCGGCGTAGGTTAGCTAATGTAAAAGCTTATAAAGATCAATGGGAGACGGGGAGACGGGGAGCTATTGAGAGGCGTCACGTCTCAGCGTCACGGGCGTACGCGGTCGTAGCTGGCGTGCGCGTGTAGTTCGCGTGGAGCGACATGCCTCCATATGACTAACCCAAGTCGCGGCGTAGGTTAGCTAATGTAAAAGCTTATAAAGATCAATGGGAGACGGGGGAGACGGGGAGCTATTGAGAGGCGTCACGTCTCAGCGTCACGGGCGTACGCGGTCGTAGCTGGCGTGCGCGTGTAGTTCGCGTGGAGCGACATGCCTCCCCCCCAAAAAAATCAATGGTCGGTATTGGTAGTGGGCGAATCATCCAAGTGAAAATCCAGGTCAGACGGATCAATAAAGTCAGTTGCTGTACCGTCTTCCCAGCGGATACGAATGAGCGAACCGATATCTTCCACTATGACACCTTTTCCGGGGCCGTCTTCGGTCTCGACAGAAATGGGCATTCCGATCCTTGTAGGGAAGCGACAGCTTAGATCACCAGTGTCATCCTCGCCCGCAAAGCTAGAATGCCGCAAGGGGACAACGTTGTGAGGACTTTCGGTTCTGACCTGCCCATTAGGATAAACCACCTGGATACCGTGGGTAGAATTACGTGTCGCTGGTCTTAGTAATATCACGTGTGCCAGCCGGAAGGAATAGCCGAGCTTCTGCTTGGGATGGTAAACTAGGACCGGATTACCATAGACGTACCAGTGATGCTCGTCGGGCTTACTGACCTTCTTGAATAAGTATGATGAGGCACTCTTTGCTTTGAGTTCCTGCCAGACGGCGGACATATAGGCTTGTCTGAACGCACGACAGGATGAGACGATCGATGGCGGGGTTGATGATGATGTAGGCGTCAATGATGGAGCACCGCATAGACCTCTCTGCCTGGTGTATCCGAACGCCAAAGCGTCAGGAGTGATAGGATTGGGCAGCAGAGCAGAGCTGGTAGTTCCGAGAGGGCGTGTATTGATGCAGAAGCAAACCTGGTCGATGTAATCCTGGGCTTGGTCAGGCGTTAAGTTCTTCATTTTCTGCCCCCTGAGTAATACACGAAGCTTCGTAAGGCCCGTGCCATGTGTGCGCTCGAACAGTGCTCCTTCCCAGGGCGCTCTAGGCGCTAAGTAGAAAGCTTCGGCTCCTAGGCGAACTCGTAGCTTACGGCGGAAGTCAAGACCCTTGAAGTAGGAGGCACAGTCGAAGAGTAACCGGACCAACCCACCACGTAACAGTTGAACTTTTAGTAGGGCTTTGAGAGCCGAAGCACCGTCCTCATTATCGCAGACTATCCATGTGGTGTGCTTGCTGTAGAGGCAGGTCACGGTGATGATTTTCCAGGACTTACGCCGGGCCGTGGGAGTAGTGGAGCTGGCTGGGCCGAGAGTCAAAAAGTCCACGCCGCAAGTGTGGTAGGGTGGTAGGCGAGCGAGCTCTTCCATAGTCCACTTGCTGGTTTCTGTCGGTCCATGAGCCCACTGATGAGATGCCCGGGCAACGCTACAGGTGACGCAGTCGGCTACGAAGTCTCGGCAGGCTCGGAGCAGCCCGGGGATGTAGTAGTCGTCGCACTCTGCTGCAGTTCCTACGCTCCCGCTATGTATACACCTTCGATGAGCGTCTCTGACAACCAACCACCTGAACTTGGAGGCATGCCTAGGCAGATATAATCGGGAACAACACTGGCCGTGAATAGTGCCGACGGAGAAGTAGACCACATCGTCCTCGACAACATAGGGGCCGGAAGTTTCGACGGTTTTGTCGCCGTTCAGATAAGGGCTCGTCTTGTCATCATAGAGCTGTAGGGATCGAAAGGTTGAGCGAACATCTTGCTCTTCCCATTTGTAGTGCAAGTCTTCTGTCAAGTCTTCGGGCAGTTTCTTGTCGTCGGCATGAGCTCTGAGGGCTGCTAGGATGACTCGAAGAAGACGAATCCTTCGGTATACGTCGTCGGTGTGAAAGGCGTCGGCAGCTAGGCGTTCAGCTAGGCTTACTGGGGATGGAGACCGGCGCGTTTCTCGTATACGTAGAGCACTTTCCATAGATGAGATGATGGTGGAGATAGAAGCTCCGACTTCGACGCTATCAGCAACATAACGGGGAATTTGCACCGATTCTCGGAGTCTTCCTAATGTACCACCCTCGTCCAGTTCACTGAGTAGAGCGACAGCATCTTGGTCTTCTTGCGGGCTCGGCTCTTGTTGAGCTGCAACAGCGCTTATTGGAGAGGCCTTGGCTGAAGGACGACAGAGAATTTCACCGAGAGTAGAGCTGCCGCACGAGCGATCGTGAAGGCGAGACAGGTAGTCGCTCCTGGTGTTCTCACGGCCTGGCAGGTGGCTGAGCGAGAATTGGACGTTTGGCTGGGAGCGAGCAAATGCGATCTCGTCGGCGACGGCGGTGACCATCCTCTCAATAGTGCGCCTTTCCAGGGCGCGCCTTATCGACTGAGTAGAACCGGTGGACCATAGGACTGATGGCTTGTTGTCGCACTCGACGCAGATTCTCCACTTGGACTGGTCGCCTGGAGATACTTGTTTGGCGCGGGCTTCGAGGAGGTCGGTGAGGGCCCGAAGGCCGCGTAGCAAACTGAGGAGTTCGCGACAATTCGAATGCCAGCGTCTCTGCGCTGACTTGAATCGCCAGCAATCTTCCCAGATCACGTATGGCGTGGCCGAGGTGGAAGAGCAGGTTATGCTAAACGCGCCACCATTTAGACTGGCATCGGACGTGAGGTTGAGGGTGATGTCCTCGGCCGGAGAGAACCTAGTGGGAGAGCCATGATGGCAGGGGCCAGCGTCGAGGAAGGTAGACATCCACTTCATAATCACGATGAAGGCCTTCTTCTGGTCCGGCAAGAGGTCATGGAGATCACAGTGGGCGGACCAGGGCGTAGCGACAAAGGCGGAGCCGATCAAGGCCCGCAGGGCATCGGCAGATGCCCTCTCTTCTGCGTGCAATTTGACGTTATCGTAGCCGACGTCGCCACATAATTGAAAGTACTGCCTTTTACTGAGGTTCAAAGAAAGCCAATCTCCATGCGGTACGGTGGAGATAAGGGCTTTGGCAGATGCGAGCCTCCCAGTCCTGGCGCAGTCCATGACAAGTCGGTCGTCGTCGGTGAAGTGGAAGTGGTAGCCCAAGAGTGATGCGGAGTCAGCCAAAGGGACATCGATGTGGGACCTTCGAGCTTCTTCGGCGAAGGCCTCTCTCAACCGACGGGCGACCAAGCACTTGAACTTGCGTGGCTGGACTCGGAAACTGAAGGGGAGAAGAAGTCCCAGGAGCAGGCGCGCCGCGGTGAATATAGTGACGATGTCGGACTGGATGGTGATGTCGTCGACGAAAAGCGCGAGTAGGCATGCCACTAACGCTGGGCAGGTTCGAACTCGGTCCACGAGGGTGCCCAACGTTATGGAGAGTCCTTCGGGTCCGAAGCACACTCCAAACGCCGACCTTATGGTGGCGAAGTTGGTGTCAGAGGTAGCCAGCTGCAGTATGCAATTTGACAATCTCAGCGCATAGAATGCTGACAATATGTCCATCAGCAGCAGTGCTGGGGAACTACGGATACGTAGGAGGCAGATAATTTCCCAGACGCATGGATTCGTAGAGCTTACCGACGGCCAGCTAAGGTTGGTTTGGCGGAAATCCACCACTAATCGGTCTCGGCGGCCGGTCTTCTCCTCGGGAGCGAGGAATACCGTGGCAGGAGCGGCGATGGTCGCTGATGGGAGTTGGGGTTGGATCGGAGTCCACAGCTGGGCGTCGACATAGGATGCGCAGAGCTCATGGTAGGCCTTTTTCTGACGAGACGTGAGCTTCTTGAAGGCAGGTCGTGCATACTGGGGGCCTCTTCTTGCCGAAGGCGAGATAGGCGGCGGTAAAATTTCGGCCACCAGGTACTGATGAGGACCGTCAATCACTTCTGCAGGGCATAGACGTCGAAATCTGTGATAAAAGCCGGGAGCTAGTGGTACCGCTTTCCATTGTTCGGAGAGGAGGTCGTCCAGCGTACGCTTAACCCAACTGCTCTCGGAGGACGGAAGACGTGGGACCAGAGAGACTTCACCTGATATTCCGACCAGGGGTTGGTTTGATCCAAGGCTCGTATTGTCGCCGAGCGGCGGGTCGTCATGGAGGGGGGCGGCGTCGGTGACAGCGTCGAGGTGCTCTGCTTGAAAGGGTCCTCGGGGCGAACCGTAGGACGGAAAAGTAGGACGGTTGAAGACAGTGTGACCGTCGATGACGGCTCTATGTGAGCCTTGTAGAGAAATATCCCATAGGTCCATGACATCCCTGCCGACTAACACGGTAGGAGCATGGGAATCGGACGCTAGGGGTAGAATTCGTAGATCAGTGCTTACAGGGCGGGTGAGGGAGATGGCGCCGTTGACTGATGGCAAAGTAAAAATACGGAGAGAACAGGACATATTTCTTCTTATAGTACAGGATGAGCCATCGGCGAGGATGACTCGCTTGAGCTGAGGCAAGTCGTCGGTGGGAAACGGGTGATGATATCCTCGGGGAACGATGTAGTAGCTGAAGCCGGCGCCGGAGTCGACGATGACGTTTGCCGGTACTGACACACCGTTTGGGGATATGAGTAGGCCTGATAGTCGAATCTCTGCGGGGGCCGTGTCATCACTGGATACTAACCGAAGCGAATCGTCCTCAGTGCCGCTGTCGCAGGAGCTTCGGGATCGGTGGTAGCGGCTATCCGCCGATCCTTCATCAGCTCGATTTAAAAACCCGCTGGCGCGTCGGCCGTCGGAGCGGGGGTGCTCTCCGATGACGACGTCGATGGTGGAATTGCGGAGAACTCGCGCCAGCGGTAGTTCTCCTTATCGAGCGCGGAGACGATGGCTTTGGCCTTAGTGATGTCGTGATAGGCAGCTAGGATGTAGCGGAACCCTCGACGATTGCGCAGAACCTTGGCTTCGTCGGCTTGTAGGAGCTTGATTGCTTCTTGTGGTTCACGCAGGGCTCTACCGGAGATATAGTAAACGGCACCGTAGCTCTTGGCCCATTCGCTCAGTGTAGGCCGCGACGATTGAGAGGTGGAAGAGTTCGATCTTGTGGTCGTCGTCCGAGAGGAAGATGCTTGAGCTGGGTCGGAGACGGATCGAAGGCTGTCCGCCTTCTGAGCCGGTTGGCATATGAGGGTGGCCTCGTCTGATGTACGGCAGATGGATCTTATCACATCGCAAACCGATGGTTTGTCGCCGATGGCATTCTCGAAGTCCAACAAGGTTTCCCAGTCCTCGCTATCATCATCACGGTCGGCATATCGACGTATACGATGGATAACCTTTTCCACGATGGCCGGCGGCAGGCGGCCGATGATCTGCCTGGTAAGGTTCCTTCTTTCCGCCGAATCGTTGTGGTATATGTCGCAGAAGAGAAAGTAAGCCTCGGATGCTGCGAGAAGGTACTGGTCGACTTGGCGTGGAGAATGGAACTTTAGAGAGGCGAGCTTCTCGAGGTATTTAGACTTCAGCAGAGACCTCCGACAGAATCGTCCCAGAAGAATTTGCCGAACGTGATTCCAGTCTGACCGACCCGTGCGCGAAGCCGACTGGGCCGCTTGGTGCACGGGCTTCACCTCGGGACTCGTCAGGGTGGAGATGAACTTCGTCATGACGGATCGGCGGACTTCGGCATTAACCTGGATTGCACCGGAGGAAGTCCTCTTAGCAGCGCCAGCTTCGACGAGGGTGTCCTCAACGTCGTCATAATGAACCTTGAGGTATGCAGTGTCGGTAAGGGCGGGTAAGGACAGCTTGGTCACGTCAGCGGCCGTGCACTTCATAGGCGTCTTCTGGGTTGGAGCTGCGGGAAATTGGGGTTGGCGGATTAATGAGGGATCCGCCGGCGATCTTTGATCCGATCTCATGTTGTCCGCGTTGGGGTCGTTGTCGTGTTGGGATTCTGCTGGAGTATGCAATGCCGTGGTGGCTGGGGTAGTGGCTGGGGTTGGCGCCGTCGCTTCCTCATAGGCTTGTTCAGCTGCTCTGGCTTGTTCTTCGGCTTCAGTGTAGGCTTGGAGGAGTTCCTCTTCTTCCGCTTCCAAGAGGGCCAGGGGGTCTTCCTCGTCGTCTTCCTCGGGGATCAGGTTCTTGATTCTCTCTCTGACGTCGGTTAGACGTGTGAGTGCTCGTGTACGTCCTCGGCGAGCAGCGGTGCGGGCTTGTCGGAGAGTTTGTAGATCAGCAGGTGTCGCCATATGACTAACCCAAGTCGCGGCGTAGGTTAGCTAATGTAAAAGCTTATAAAGATCAATGGGAGACGGGGGAGACGGGGAGCTATTGAGAGGCGTCACGTCTCAGCGTCACGGGCGTACGCGGTCGTAGCTGGCGTGCGCGTGTAGTTCGCGTGGAGCGACAATAGCAACATGTATGACCTCCTTCCCACTCCAATTCTCGGCCTATCTTTCGGCCGGCCAGACATACCCAACACTTTTTTACAGCAGTTGAAGGACTCAAAGGTTATCGACACACTATCCTACTCAATGTTCTTCAAACAGCAAACAGGTGGTGAACCCGGCAAGCTTGTCGTTGAAGATTCGGCCAGCAGTGCTCATGAGACGCTTCACCTCCCGCTTTGGCGTATTCCAAATTTCAACTGCAAGGTTTGTGTCCCCATAACTTCGATAACATTCACTCGTGATGATACTCATGTTGAGGAGAGCTCCTCTAGAGGTCTCTCCGGCGCGTTCTCCACATCACCGTCTTCGTCAGTGCCTCTGAAGTTGGCTTTATTCGATACCGGCACGAGTGTTATAGATATGCCACAGGAGACTTTCGATGCTGTTGTCCGAGAGACGCGAGCTGCGATAACAGCGCATAACCCTACTGATAGAGCTGAGAGGGTATTGTGGCATGAGAGTGATGTACCCGGCTGGAGGATCAGACGAAAATACGTGCAATTCCTGCCTACCATTGTGTACTCGCTGATCATGAGAGGGGATAGGACTGCTGATATCAGGATAACTCCAGAGCATTACATTGAGTCCTGTACCGATAGTGGCTGCAGAGCTCACGTCTATGTCAATGATGGTCCAAGAATTTGCCTGGGGAAGCCGTTCTTCCGCGCGTACGCTGCTCACGTGAATCTCGAGAGGAAGATGCTCTCAATCACCCCACACCGCTAATGACGACGATTCAGAATCAGAATTGGTCGTAGTACGAGAAGAAAGAGATCTAGGTCGTGAATGTGCTTCTCCATGTTGACGGGTGTGCAGCACACCGTGTGCTGTTGGTAGAGGGTCATTGTTCCGTTCGAATAAGTATGGGTAGCTGGACTTCTGGTTAGTCGGGCATGGTGCATCAAATCTCCTCACTCCAGCTGCAATCATCCAGGTTTCGAAGGCTAATTAGTTCCTGTGGGGCCCTAGCCGGCGCCCACCGCTGCGTCTCGCAATCAAAGTCGTATCCGAAAGCTCCTATAATCTGCTATTGCGTAGATGTGGAGTACTGGGTTGCGATGAAGCCTATCAGCTAAGCGAGGAGTGACAATCTGATGGCATGACTTCAACGCCAGTACCAGCTTCGATGCAGTGTGAACTCAGGGGTAGCTGACTTGTTGGTCATTTGTAAATGGATGATGCCACGCCAGCCTCTCCCGGCGATCATCTCAAATCACTGTATGGCACGACTGGGCATCGATCCTGCGACCAAGTGAGTCTTCCCTCACACTCCCCGAAGCATTGTTCCAGCATGTTTTATTTTAGGCATCTCCTGGTCGATTTCCTATAGCCTGCATGTACATGTCTTTGCCGGAGATCGAGACCTTAGTCCATAATGTTGTCCACCCCCCAGTGAGGGACCACGAGGCAGATCTCGACATCGACGCAGTCATCGAGGGCCGCTCAGAGGCAGCTAACGGTGCGGCCAAGAGACCTCAACTGCTAGGGACTCTGTCTGATAGATAACCTTTGCAGGTGTTAGTGCGGAGGAGTCCCAGAATCGTGTGAATGCGTTTCTGTCACCCCACGCCACCTCCAGCCCTCTGCACTCCATCGGCCTGCGGTGCGGCGCACCAAGCAAGCTCCTGCGTGAAATGGTAACTCAACTTCAACATCAATCTACACCCAATCCGTCTAGACTTCATGTATGCAGGTCATCTTGCTGAGTGGGGCAGAATCACATGACTTTGTCCTGAGTGGCAACCCCAGTGACAGAGGAATAGATGTAGACCACTGCAGAGAGAGTCGGATAATTGACTGGCGAAGATTGCCGTTGTCAGGTCGACGAGCTTGTGAAGCAGAATCTGGATGCCTGTGATAATGGCGGTAAGACCGCACTCCATCAGGCAGCACAGTGGGGCAGTGCCGGCGTCGTCCATGAGCTCTGCCGCCTCGGAGCAGCCGTGAACATACAGGACTATCGGTAGCACCTCGCCCATCCATTGAGGACCGCACGATCACTGGTGTTCCGTGTGCAGGGGTCGAACGCCTCTCCACGCGGCGGTGTTGCATCCTGTCCACGAGGGAAGTGAGGAGGTCATCCGATGTCTGATCCTTAACAAAGCTGACCCGCTCATTTCTGATCACCACGGATGCTCGCCTCTGAGGTGGACACCGTCTCCTCCTGCTCACATTATATGTATTTCCCTTTCAGTGCAGCAATAGACGCCCCGGCCGCTATTCGTGAGCTTATGGTACCCGGGGCTACCATCACGAACCCTCCCGGAAGGAGGGCAACTGTTGAGGAGGATGAGGTGGCCAGTAAGTGCACTGCCTCATCATCATCATCATCATCATCATCATCATAGACGCGAACCATCCGTCTGCAGGCCGACCGGCCGTTCGAAGGGAAGCCGCCGGGCTATACAATACCGATCATCCATTCTTGTACGACGGCAACCTCACGGAGTCGTCAGAACTGGGCGTCTACCAGGCTGCCCGTGCAGCTGCTTCTGTATGCCGTAGCGAACTGGCCGAGGGACGGTTGGAGGAGTCGCAAAACTTGTGACATGTAACATAGTACACATGCCTTGTTAGCACTGTTGACGATGCTGGGTTGAGTAGTGCAGTTAATGGTCAATATTGGCCAACCCTTTCATTGACATAAGCTCAACGCCAACCCTGTAATTATCCTAATTGAAAGTGTATCAAATCATGTTGCTGCACAACAGTAGGAATATGATGATCATCAACATTGCTACACTCAGATACGCTAGATAGCAGCATAGCAATTCACCTCTAGCGGCGCTCACTAGGTCGGACGGTGACCCCAAAGAAATCTTGTGCCTGGGTGGACAGTTTCTCGAGCTTCCCTCCAACACCTCGTGCATCATCATCTGCGTGACCCAGTTTTCGTAGGAAGCTTATAATGAGCTCCGACTGATTAACCAGCACCTGATGAACTGCACTTAGCGCCTCTGGCCTCCTTCTCCCCACTACATCTGCATGTTGCTGCCTCAACTTGCGGTCAGTCTCGGCACTAGCAACCATGGACCGCAACTTATCACACTCCGCGGTACGCATGGCGAGCTGCTTCTCGAACTCTTTAACAGTCTGCTGCAGCTCACTTCTTTGGGACTTTAGCGTATCAACCTTCAAACCGGACACTATCCGCCCCGGCCAAAGGTGATGTGCGGGACCTCTTCCTCATAGGTTTGCCGGAGATGCTCTATCAGCACTTCATTTTTCCGTCGTGCTTCGTTCAACTGTTTGTTGAACTTCCTTTCTAGCCCTGCATCATTCGTTGCCGATACTGTTGGATATCAGCAGCAAGCACCACCTATGAGCTGCTTCTCATGCTCTGCCTTCACTGAGAGTTGTTTCCTGTCCAAATCCAGAGACTTCAACTCCGACAGCGCTGCGTACACCGCATCCCTGCAGCAGCAGCAGCAGTTACCCCTCCAGGGTTCGAGCTCCAACTACCTCAGGTTGTTGATCTCGGTTCCAGTTGCCCCCTTACTAGAACTGCTGCCCTTCGAGGTACTTCTCTCTTGCAACCTGTCCTGCAGCTGCTTCACTTGGTCACGCATCACGGACTCCTGGTCCCGCATCTGCCAAGAGCAGCAGTACCGATCCATCTTAGTGGTGAGCTTACTTGAGCTGTTTCCCGCTGGAATCTATACTGTGTATCCTCTAGCGCTTGCTTAGCCTCTTCCAGCATAGACTCTAGCTCGACAACACGCTCAGTCCACTTCTTCCTTTCCTGCTCGATCACCCAAGTCTTGTGCCATGCCCGACTACATGAGCCCTACTTGAGCGAAATCATCAGTATGCTGTTCCCGCTCTCGTGCAATCATCTCCTGTACGGCGGTATTCCTACCATCAGCCTCGGCCAGCCTAGGCAAACCCTGACGTACCGAGCTCGAGCGCCGGCACCCTTCACCTACTTGGATTGCAGCTGCCGCTTGAGCTTATCATTCTCTTTGGACAGATCTTCCCACATCTTTTGCACTGAGTCGGTCATCGCTGGGAAGATAGTCTCCAACATCAACCCAGAGGATGCTGGTCCCACTGCTGTGGACTCGTATAAAGAGATCAACTTGAAAGGAGAAGGGACCTACGGCGCCCAAACAGATGAGCCGTGGATACCTGCTGCCATGCCTCCGCCAGATCAGTGAAATTAATGAAGTTCTTCTGCTCTATGTACCTACACGGACGCGGCTATACGGTTGTTGTAGGAGATATACTGGCAGAGACCGCCAAAGTGTACCATGATCACTGATAAGATTCTAACGGCGTTGGCTTGCCTATCATGGAGCTCCTTATAAACAGCATGACACTCCCTCTCAGACACCCTCTTGTTTTCGACGTTCACATGTTCATTCAGCCTTGCTACAGCGTTCCGGAGCTCCTGCCTGAAGTCTAGATACCGACTGTCACCTGATGGGTAGCACTAGCCGATACCCCTACTAGATCCCCCCCCACCTTGGTCGAATTTAGGGCCGTTGAAGACTTGCAGTGCTGCAGCCTTGGCTCGCTTGTGTTTAGCTCGGACCTCCTCGTCTGACATTGGTAGCTTCTGCATCACATCCTCATTCATCGTAGCTCGATACCTGCCACCCGGAATCACGGAAATAGAATTAATCATCTCTCTTAGCCTACACATGGACAGCATCCCTGAGAGAGATCCTCAGTTGATGTGTGACGACGTTAGTCCAAGCACTTTGTATGGTGGGCACTGCGCTAGAGTTGATAGCACTGACGTACCTATCACCGATGTCGCTGGCTCCATCCCTGTAGACAGTGCCTACTCCTGAGCAAGCGTGGCTAGCATTGACCCATTAAGGGCAGTCCCTCCTATCACCTTCGGCTTCAACGAGGAGTACACCTAGGGAGGGAGCACCATCTGAACTGCCTTGTGGATGCTGCTCTACTATCACCTTCTGGACAAAGGCATCTACCTGCTGCTGGAACTGAGGCCTCAATGCTTGATACGGTAGCTTCTGGATGTGTCTCAGATCCGCCCTGATACCGCATGTAATTCCTATGATGATAATGGATGACGTCAGCGTCTACTATTACTCATTCTCCACTGGTCTGACCATCACTGAACAACTCCTATCCCTGAACATAGTCTTAATGCATTCGCGTATCTTATTCTTCTGCTCCACTCCTTCACTACGGCCCGCCACCGGCCTCAGGGCGTGCTCTAGGTACCTGTTAAACCACGTGGGCTCGTAGCTGTGGCTTTCCACAAGTTGCTCACTCCTTGGGTGATATGGGCTGCCCTGTCTCGCTGACTAGTTTGAGATTGAAGTCTCTGAGGACCCACAAGAGGGGAGGAAAGTGGGCTGCCAGGTCAGCCGAGTCTTTCGACAGATCTGGATTGGAGTTACGGCTGGATGATGATCGGACGTGGATGTGCTTGGTGAGATGTAGTACCTACCTCAGCCACCTACTCAACATCATCCACATAAGATTCTCACCAAGTTGAGCTGATCAAGGCTCTCCTCGTTTATCGCACCCATACTGTTGTAAACGAAGAACGAAGAGAGCAGCAGACAGAGGGAGAAGATCTGCATGTCGCAGCTCGTCGTTCGGACACAGCTACCGAGACCTTCTGTGTCGATAAGGATAGCGTGGAAATTTGGACCCAGCTGGACCTGAGCTATAATGATGACAGCCTCGCCCACTCCCCGCCTCCCACTACTACCGGCTGCCCCCACATCCAGATACCTCGTGTGCAGGGGTTCACACTAGGGCCTATCTCGAAGCCATCTTGTAGGCCTAGAAGACGGTTCATAAGGAAACTCTTGCCGGTACGGTAGAGACCAGCGATGCCGATGACAGCCACCTGTCCACCCAGAGGGAGACACTCGGCCAGAGGGAGTACAGCCTTTCCCCACCTTCCCTTCCATCTGTCTCAGTATATTGAGAGCGTACTCATCAGCGGTGCACTGCCCCGATTCATCAATCGATATGAGTTGTACAGGCCCACCATGGTAGCTGGGAGCCTTACTAGGCCCCTCGTCCTTCTCTACACCAGAGTCCATAGCGGCAGTAGCTACAGGCATGGCACTCGGCGATGACGAAGTTGACTGGGACATGGCACTGATAACGACGCGTACCTGCGAGGCACTATCCCTAGGCTACATACTATCCTGTCATCCAACCCAATACAACAGGTACAAAGGTCTCTCATGGATACACATTCATCATGGATCGTCGTGTACTGATCATGATCCTCATGATCATCACTGAGCTTCAGGATGATGCTCCCTGCTTCGTTGTTATAACCCCGACCAGCCACTCCATCCCGTCCTGGACCCCTTCGCCTGATTTAGCCGAGCAAGCCTGACGACGACCACTGCATGATGATGATGAGGGAAGGTCCATGTACTATACTTGTATAGTCCAGGTTCTGTCTCTAATGTTGTCCAGGTGTAGGGCCTCGGATATCTCCTACAAGAGGAGGGCCGCCGCTATCCTACGATGATAGAGCGGAGGTCTCACATTGGCGGGCAACGCCTGTAGTAGATCCTGTTTGTTAGCAAAGACCAGTAGGGCTGTCCCTCCTACCATACAACCGCTGCATCCTCTTCCCGATAGCCCCTTTACCTAGTTTGTCCTCTTGAAGCAGCTCATTAAGCTCCTTGCCACTCTCCTCCAGTCGTCTACGATCAGCAGAGTCTATCACAAATACTAGCCCATCAGTAGCTTCAAAGTAGTTGGACCAATACGGTCGAATCGTCTTCTGGCCTGACCGCACCAACATGGAGTGGTTCACTGGATAGAACCAACAGGTCGGCAGGAGCAGCAGCTACACTCATAGTGATGATCCTACCACCAATATCCCAAACATTGAGCTTGAAGCCATCACGGACTAGACTCTTGATGTTGAAGCCCTGACAATGAGCCACCACAAAAGCCTCATCACCAGCGACAGACGATATGATTTCCCCTCACCTGAGTCGGCATAACCTGAGTGATATCCTCATCGCTGAGCTTCCGTAGGATCGTTGTCTTCCCGGCGTTGTCAAGGCCCAAGACCAATATCCTAGCTTCCCTCTCATCACGCTTTAGCTTCTTCAAGATGCTGAGAAGGCCCATGTTCAACGTCTGGGATGAAAAAGCGAAGGGCACCTATTAGTAGCAGTGGCAAGACTACCCTACAGCTGCAGCAGACCTCACGTCTTCCACATCTTACAACGATTATTGAGCGACTACAACTCTAACAGCACCCAGCAGCGGAAGGGAACAACACCCAACCAAGAGCATTCAATACTGTACAATCATCAACTCGTCCTCAGCGGTCCTAAGAGCAAATTTCGGTACCCTCGACCTGTACGTAGTTTGTCTCCCCTTCTCGTCCGGGATCGACTCCTCCGCCTCGGGGTTTGTGTACCGCTACTAACCACCGAATGTGATAACAGTCCTTCCTGTCTTCGGACACCTATGCATTCGGCTGGCGGGCATATCCGCTGCGGACTATGTCGACCCCTCACGAGCCCAGGACTCCCTCCCGCAGCATGCGCAGTGGCAAGCCTCCGAGGGGAGCTCCGAGGGGGCGATGGGCAACCTCGCCTAGGGGGCGTGTGCGGACCACCATAGGCAGGGAAGCTCATCATAGACACTTGGGAATCATTCAGCTGTGGTACTCGGGCCTGAGGGGATGGACGTAGGTCCGGCATCCTTAGAAGGTCATCGCACACTCGACTAGGAGATGGTGACCGTGGTCGAGGGGTACCAAGATGACTAAACAGCGGGGAGGTTGAGGTCTGCCCCCGCGCAATAGGGCCGCCTACCGTAGGTGACTTCCTCCGGCCAGCTCTGCGAGAGGGCGAGTCCTTAGGCGAGGCTGGCGGACATATGGGTCGAGCCATGCTTCCCCGAGAGGCCCTAGCGCTCCCTCTTTCCTCTGACCTCAACAATGAGCATTCTACCGCAATTTGGTGTGCCTTGCGGAGCTTCAACGCTCGTAGCCTCGCTTCGATCGCCTCAATCTCGATATCAGAGGTGATCACACTGTCATCATCGGCCCAGTCATCGAGGGGAGGATTGTGGCCTCGCAGGCACCCCATGGAACTGGGTGTAAGGACCAAACGGCTTAGATCAGTACTCGGAGGCCTTCCACCAGGGTAACCTGGACTCCCCTTCCTCGGTATCCGCTCCTGTGGCTCATCGCACACGAACGGCGGCGCAGGAGAAGAACGGCGACATGGAAAGAACCGAGGTGTGCCGGGCATTAACTACCAGGCGCAGGCGCTAGCAGTCCCACCAATGATGATGCTATCCTCTGAGGGAATCATCGCCCGCTGGTATTCACAAAACGCTACACAAGCGGGTGATCCGTGAAAAAAGCGGATTTGAATGGAGGGCTTTAATGTCCATCCACGAACGAGGGATGACGATGCGAGGCCCCTCCGATATCTATTGAACAGAAAGCAAGGCGCCCCTCGCTGGACTATAGGCTACGTTGTTGGCCAACAACGCGAGAGCGCATTCCACGACACACCAAGGATCAAGCACCTACTCCGAAATCCTCGATAGACATTTTAATCAAGCCTGACGGTAAGATAAGAGAGCACCTACTACCTTGTGTGGAGCCTAACAGGATATCTGTGCGGCCTCATAGTCCCAGAGTGTCCCGAAACCAGACAGAGACAGAACTTTCCTGTACAAGAGAGGGAACTCAGACTCACCTTGGACCACGGCTCCGAGTGACTGCTAACGGACTCGTTCGCAGACCTTTCAATATTACCCGATCTGCAAATATTGATACTGCCGATAATTCTCCCGCCACAGCGTCAAGCACGCTCACCATAACCCTGCGGGAGAGTCGGCTGAAGGGCGGCTCGACTGCAGTCGGTAACACCTAGATGCACAGGATCAATAATACCACCGAACTACGACCTACTACAGTTCAACCGTGATTTCTCCATGCATCACGCTCCACTTTTCCTTCCCTTACGGATTGAGCGCGAGATAAACCAGACATCTCTAGAACAGGACGCGCTCCTGACGGCAAAATACCCCTGCCTACGGAGAAATGATGCAGGACATGAGTTGGTACGGAGGTGATGAAGTGTATTCAAAATGCTTTGCCCCTCAAATCAGGCTCGAGCGTCGTCCCTGTTAAGGATCGTAGGACCCAGTGCTAGATGGTATTGACGAATGGCCCAAGACAGTAGAGGGCGTGAAACGTGAATGCTACAGTGAAATTTGACTGTGACGAGTGGAAAATGAGCAGAATGCTGTGACAACTGCTTTAACAACGAATAATGACAATAACAACTGCGTGGGACAGAAGGGGCGGTGAAGACCATTTCGACGACGAAGTGGATAAATAAAGGACGAGAGAGCAGCCAAGAGCCTCATTGTAATACACTTCCGGCTACACATCTACGCACAATAACGGTCATTGGTGATGTTCGACATAGTCATTGACCCTGGACAATTAACAACTAGAATGATTTGTGAGTGCATCTAATGGTGATGATAACAGCGACGCAGGCTAACCTTGACGAACTCTCTTACAGTGCTCATTGGCATCTGCTCTGACACATTTAAGCACTGGATTATGCGCAGTTGAGAGTGCAGGATCTGTCGCTCGTCTCACTAATAGGGTGCTATCCGAATCAATACTACAAGAGAGTGGCGTTGTTGTTGTTGTTGTTGTTGTCGGTAGTCTACTAAGGCGCTGCTGCTCGTTACCCATGATGTGGTCCCATAGATGGTCATCGAAGCCGTCCGATCTTTGTGACGAAGAGTCCTCTCCTTCCCTAGACGATGCCGTGGGCCATACATCTTCATCTTCATACGACTTCCTCTCAATTATATGCAAGGCTCGGACACACTCAGCTTGCTTAGTTCGTCCAATAAGATGTGCTACATTCGAAGGTAGATCCCCGACTTGATTGTTGATGGTGAGTTCATCATCGCAGACCCTTTGGAAATTAACATTGTGACCCTTCGAGTTGGTACTGGACCCCCGTCGCCGGTTTGCCACGCTGACTTCAGAATTATCCGACCCACTGCTGCCGCCTCTGCCTTGGGAACGAGTCTCGAGCATCGTTGACGACGGATTCGGCGATTGGTGGGCCTCCTCCCCAAAACCTAGTCGGGATTGATCTTCGTCGCTCCGAGACGTACTACCAGAGGACTCCGAAACTCCTGTCGTAACTGAAAGACTCAACATCATCCTACCATACTTTCAGTCAAGGAATGCCTGGACTGAATAAGGGCCACTATGCTCATCCAGGCTGCCAAAACTCACATCGAGTCACGTAAGCATATCCTCTCGAGCTCTTGGATTCGATAGGAAGAAATGGTCGACCACCGGCGTCCTCCTGAGCCCCTGCTGATGGTTGAAACGGCGTCAGATAGGTCGGAAGTGATGCTCGACGTGATGGACATGCTCCTGCTGGTAATAGTGTCATAAGATAGTGCTGCGGTAGAAGAGTCGAACTGCTCGCGCCAGAAAAATACTGGAAAAATTCCGATGCCAGGATTCGATCTCGGGAGGATCAGTAGTGGGGCCTAGAAGAGAACCTGGAAGAGATTCTCGTTATCAAGTGAATTTTGCCGTGCCCCCAGCGGCCGTGATCGCTCCACCTGGAGAGTCTGTTAGTCCCTGTATTTCGTTGAGCTCTCTGTCTCCGTTCTTTCTCAAGAGGCATCATTTTTCGGCTGACGGACGGCGTGACGAGATTCTCGAGTGATTGGCAACAAGCCGGGCTCATCTCTGTCGATATCGGATACCCAAGCAGCTCGTGCGTGATTAGTCGCCCTCCCATCTACCCTGCAGAGAGCAGGGTACGTAGGTCGCAATCAACAACTATTCCGGCCCGTAGTCGGATGCTTCATCCTAGTCGAGTGTTCGCATATGGATATTCATTTGTTCTCAGCGGCATTTTTCTGCGTATTGCCATGGATGCAGTACGCCTCCTGTACTGCGTGTACTCTAGGAAGCTCTCCCCCGCTGGGAATACAACGTTCTACTGCTACTCACTATGTAGAACAACTCAAAGCTCACATGAGGCCTGTTAGAAATCACCAACGAAGTCGCAGGAGCTCTACACAAGAGAACGGTAAAGATGGATGAGTGACTACTCCGGGCAGTTAGGAGGATCCCACCGCCTGGAGGTCCACGAAGAGGAGACTTCCAACCTGGTGGGGTAAACATTTCTCCACGATACAGTGGCATCACGACCGTTCAATGATATTCGCAAAAATGGTAGCATGAATGGCAGAACTTCTAAGGGAATGACACCTTTGTGGTCTTTTTGATGCCACCATAATCGCTGTCCCTTCTGCCCAATGGCACCGAATACCTTCCGTACAAACAGTCTTAGGGTATACTACAATAGTGGTACGAATATCACCGCCGACAAAGCACAAATGAGAGATTACTGTATATAAATATTGTTACTCAAAAGCATTCAACTACTACAGCCAAGCTTTGTCGTGTCTGGCACTTGCTAGGAGCACACTATGAGTCGAAAGAGCGGTATCATAACAACCTCGGATGCCCCAGTATGCATCTAACCTCTCACAATCACAGAGAACCGTCCGCGTACCACTATCGGTAATACTATTAGGGCTCTGCTTCATTCATCTCGTCCAACGAGCAACATTGAGTCAGAACATCACCACAATAATCGAGTTCGCTACAATGCTACTGCTAGAAGTAGTAGCAGACGACTGGAAGATATTCGCGAACAAGCAATACACAACAACAACCGGGGAGGACAGCAACAAGAAGGGATAATACACTGAGGTTAGTGAAGAATATACAACAATAAAGAGAGAGTGCGCATAGAGCAGCGGTACCATCTGGCATATCAAAGAGTACCATGCAAGCGTATTGGTAATTATAGCGACTGCAGGATGATCGCCTTGCAGAAGGTTGTGTAGGCGTAGTAGCCAGGTAACGGTAGCAAAATTACTATGGCGAATTTGATTTGACACTACAAGAAAGACGAGGAGGCCATGACTGCACTTGAATTGCCAGGGACACGCTCACCTCAGCGTGCGCAGGCTTTGAGCAATCTGGAGAAATGATGAACGCAGAGAACAGTAGTATTCCAATGGAGAAAGAGAGGCCAGTCAAAAGAAACGGGAAACGAATGGCTCATTGTTTAGCCTGACTTCACAAGAGTGATGATGATGAGAACAATGATTACAAGCAGAACAATCAACAAAGCACAGCAGCAATAATAATACTAATAACCAGCTTCATACCAGCTTCATGGTAGTAGCCACAATGTTGTCTAGATATGATACTACTAAGTACTTGACAGCCTCAACCAGTGTCATTTACAACATCAGTGACACCCATTACGTACGGTGCACGAGGATTCTCCTACTTCTACTAATACTACTACTGCTGATGATACTCTTCACGGTTGCTGAAACTCTGTTGTCACACGATTATAGTATTAGAGCATCACAACGACGGTGGTAGTGATGGTAATAATAGTAGAGGTAATAAGCGTCTTCACAATTTAAGCACAGTTAAATACCACCCAAGTCTTAGTTTACAATGGTTGATTGTCTCCGCTGTAAGCAAGCACTTCGAACAATCAAAATGAGCTGCTCAATCAACCAGCAGTATAATAGTATCGCATCATCACTATCATGTCAATCAACGGAATAGATAGTGTAAGATGATGATGATGATGTAGTGTCTTGGTTATGCCGCCATAACTTCACTGCTACGTGGCATCCTGCGGACATAGGTCGCCATGCCTCGGCTCTAAAAACGAATAGCTCATGAGCACGACAGTCCATACATATAGCATTGGCCTCACCCTTGACTCTCTCCTTCGCGGTGTTGAAACGATGTATGTTCCTCGAGGCGAGCTCTGATACCTGACAGTGGGGATAATGGCTAGAGCAGACGCGAGAAGGTTGCTGCTTACGCGTAGAGGCTACATGCGGGTGACATTCCCGATGCCCTACGTGTACGAGGGGTTTCACCAGCTGAAGAGGGAATGGTCATACTTCATAGGGAAAGCTCAGTGAACTACTCAAACTCACCTAAGCTGCTAGTGGTAATACGAGGAGATGCACTCGGGTACCTGCTCAAAAACGTTTCTTAACCCTCCCTCAGTCGTCCTCTTACCGACGCCTGTACGAATACATAGCAGGAGTGGTGGACGTCGATAGACCTGAGATAGAGCACTGGAAACCTGCCAGGCGGACAGTGTGGTAGCTATTCCTCTTACCAGGGACATCCAGAGACCCAGCCGCAGATCGAGCTGGCCTTATTCTTCTATGAGCTGTAATACCCGGCAATGGAGGTAGACGCTGCTCGCGATGCTTCACTGATTCATCCGGGGCACGTGTTGAGGACGCAGTTGTTGAAGTAGACGGCACGGCTGAGAGAAGAACAATCGCCATGGAAAAGTCCGGCTGAGGCTTCTCACAATCATCCATGTTCGGTGAACCGCTCGGCTGCAGGGGTACGGCACCCCCTTTGGACGGGATCGCTGACCTGAATGACCTAGGAGGGACGAGCTCGGTGATCTGGCAACTGGTATGAGGAGAGGTGGAGTACTCTGCATCATCATCGTCACTGCTTGGGGTCGTTATATTGTCCTCGACATCTTTGCTCTCAGCACATCCCATTGCGATAGAAGATACCTTTAAAATGCTGACGGAATTCAGTAAGCTGATGACATCCCCAGCAACTCAACTCAGCGGACACCAATATGAGAAAAAGGCATACAGAACTGGAAAGACATTGAATGACACTGAAACCCATCCATGCAGCAGCAGACTAGCATGGAATTCACCAACAACTTGAGACACGTTTCTAGCACCTCTATCTTTGCCCCGCTTGTCGCCTGTTTCGTCCGGAATTCTGAGAATCACAGCAGCGCTGGTAGAACCAGACCCCTGCACGATCATCAACATCAGCCCACTCTCGTCACTACTTTGCGGTTCCGTCGTGGCCCTCGCGACTGCTTGCTGTCAACTACTACTACACCACGTCCTTTCGGCGCCTCCGGAGATGCAACCTGCCGCAATTCCAAGTCCTGGACTGTTCCCGAGACTACATCATCATCGCATGACTCGAAGCCTCTCTCGGTGCTCGGGCTAGACTCGAACGACCGGAAAACCTCATCATAAGTATAGAGGCCTTCTTCGTCTCGCCCTTCCGACTGTGTTACCGACGACGCGTCCTGAAATTGGCGCGGTACCGAACACCTCAACTTCCAGTATGCACCTGGTCCGCGGAGGGTAGAGGCATAATACCGTTCGGCTGACGTTTATCCACATAAGCCAAGTCCGGTAATCTCTGAGGTCTGCGGGAGGCGTCATCTCACCAAGGACATCAAATCATCTCCAGCACCCACCCAGCGCTATCCAATTGATGATCAGCTGTGATTCTAGTCACACTCCAAGAGGCGTACCCCGTCCCTGTGCCCAGTTCTAGCAGTTGCGAATGGAAATTGAGTAGCCAGGGCTTCTGTGATGCCGTGAGTACCGTACCTGCCCGGACAATGACTGCATCGATTCGTATTACGATGCTCACTACATTGATACTTGTCCCTAAGGTACCGATACATCTCCTCCTCTCCATCAAGGGCCACTGCACTCGTACACTCATCCAGAAGAGCCCAACGGGGATGACGGAAACTGATGAGCGACAGCAAATAGCTACCTACTATCTGCCCATGCTAACGGGCCACTCAATCCCAAGTAACGAGTATCTGGGATTACAATAGCCTAGCCATGCCTATTCTCTGCTGCTCTCCCAGACTGAGCTTATTCTCCCAATCTTCATCGGACGTTAACAGTCCACCAACTTGTCGTTGTATAAGATAGCTCAAGTGAACATGCTCGAGGCACTCCTCAACTCTAGACAGAGTTAGCTCCGCGACTCCAGCCTGACAAAAGGATAAGAACAACCCCATTCTGCTCGCCTTGAGTCACTACTTTATCTGGGTAGGTGACCAAGTCTGCAAGAGTTCCCTCAGGCATGTAAGGCTTAGTAGGGACGTAATGCAGCTGCTTGCCCGGAGGAGCCGATAATGTACCACCACCGGAAGACCACAGCCCCACGATAGTACCTGTCCACCCTTGTGAGGGGGATATCACAGGAATGAAGAGGATTACGTAGCACACCGCTTTTGCCGCAACCATTCGGGCCGGTTATGATCATACCGTTGTCAGAGTGGGCGTCGACTGTAATACTGAGCCGTGACGCCTGTTGAATGAATCGGAAGCCTACCGTATGAGCGACATCATGAACCCACCAGAACTATACCGCCATCGGGCGTTTGGATATCCACTCCATCAAGCTTTATCATATCTTCTGTCGCGCTGGTACGAGTAGGCTCAGATTTGCCTGCGACAATCATATATGGGCCCTTCAACAGGGTTCTAATAACTACCCTCCCCGGCCCTCTTTTTGTCCAGCAGAGCCCCACTCTCCTGACAGGCCCTCAACAGTTGTTCCACCTTAGCAAAACCGACATGATGATAGCCCATCACTGACGGGCCGTCAGCATACCCGACATACCCTAGTAGCATGACCGCTTGCTCCAGCCCACTTCCCTCCTAGTTCCATCAGCATACCCAACGCAGAGAATGAATGTGATACTACTGAGCCGAGGTACCTAACCATTGAGGTCCTCGGGCACTGCTCACCCCCAGCGTCCCTCACCTGAGAGTATGGCTGAGATACTCATCTCCTTCAGCCCCACCGGCACCTTGGCGGTACATCAGGCTGAGGACCCAGGAGGCATTCTGGGGCACCATTTGGGATATGAAGTAATCGAATATGCCGTAGAAATGCTCGAGCCTCTTCGACGAGCGTTGGAAGTCCAACTTGGCGGCCAATAACCTGAGTAATGGGATACCGAATCACAACTAACTACCCTTCTCCTCTATTACTTATTGGCTGTCCGTGACTCGACAGCACCGCCATCCAGGAAGGCTATGGACTCAGCACACTGGCTCAACCGGCCATGGAACTTCGAGAAAGCCGCATCTGCAACGTCAGTATACTATTTTGCGAGTAAGGCCATGGTGAAAAAGACTCACCCAGCTCCTCGCGTCTAGCCGTCAATCCGGCCAGATCGGGACGGATGACTCGCAGGAATACCATCCCCGATATAGTGTACGTTAGCAGAGATGATAGGCCGGTTCTGCCTGAGGGAAGTATAGCTTCACATAAAGTTACGAGAGACCTTAGGAGGCTACCTGTGAGTTGGAAGACTCCAGCGCTGAACCAACCCAGATCCACCAGGGGCTTCATCGAATCACTTAGGATGTTGGCAAGGGCCTCAGCCAACTGGAAAGAAGAACACCAGTCCTCCATGCCGGAAATACTCAACGTAACATACCTTGGGAACGTCCTCGACGATGACTTGATCAGGCCCCCCTTCAGGTGGCACAAGATGGTAGAAACTTGAGCCTTCAAAATAGCTACAGCGAACATAGTAGGAAGGGAGGCTGGAAGAACTTTCACTACACTGTAGTGAGTCTCTTCGTTAATTGACGTCGCCAATAGTCGGCTATACCTGCCTCCAGTACATCACCAAGAGGAGAAAGGACGGCTTGAACTAGGCCCATCAGAAGGGCGTTCACTACCTACAGGAAGGCGGATGTAATCGATCGACCACGATGCCGGCGGCCCTACCAAAGCATGGAAATCCACCGTCCTCCTCTGCATGAGCAATCTCAGTGCATGCCCATTGATATGGGCTATCCTATTACTAACGTAGGTCCCTGACAAGTATTCTGTGATCTTCAGGATTACTCATCAACCTACTTCCGATAATCACTGACAATAAGCCTAACAATCTCCCTCCCTGAGGTCCATCAACAGGGCCTAGTAACTCTACCAGGCGTAGTATACTGACACTAGGCAATGAAGATACAGCGGGTCGAGGACCTGCGCCACAGGAGCCCCAGAGTCTAGTGGCCTCAAGTACACAGGAGCAGCCGCCTGCTACATGTGATACGATGGCTGCGCACCACTTGACTGGACTGGTCCCCCGCAACAAGTGTATTACCCCCTAGCTGCTGCAGCGATCCTGTCCCTGAACCGAGCCCTGTCACTACGCCCAAGCGGTATCGAGTTAGCAGTCCTACTCTCTAGCCGACTGACTATCTCCGTGAACGGTAAGGCACCTGTCCTCATGAAAGAGCGCAAAGACTCGGAGGCCTTTAGGGGCGCTTTAGAGGCCTTTGCACCTTCAATAGCCGTTATAGTATACCTTGCCAACAAGCACTCAGGTGCCATTCAAAGTAGGAGGGTTGCTCACCCGCCACACCCATCCAATGTGACCATATGATCGTGGAACTCATGCAGCGCTGGGCGATGGGATATAGTTATCAGAGAGATGCCCAATTGCCCACACAACTTGAACAACCTTCGCTCCATCTTAATACTCACAGCCGAAGTACATTCATCCAGGATAGCAAAGGTTGGCCTGTGCCAGAATAATCGTGCCATCGATAGCCTCTGTTGCTCTCCTAGAGACAGTCGGGCGTCCCAGTCAATCACACCTGACCCTAGCAATACTCCTGCACCAGGGCATGGGGCCACTCACTGTCAAAGTCGTTCAGGTGGCTTAGCTCCACCAGGCGGAGTAAAGACCTCAGCTGCTCCTCGTCCAGGCTATTAGTATCAGGATAACATATGTTATCAGAGAGAGTCCCCACGACACAGTAGGGCTTCTGTGGTAGATAGAAGACGTAGCTATGGAGGCCTACACCTCCTCGACTACCAGGTCTAGTGATGGTACCTAATGTGGTAGTAGTCCACAGATGATCCACAAACTGGGACGACGGCCCTCTCATGAATACCCCCCCCCATCTACTATCCTACCTCGTTTGATGTCCCATAAGCCTCCCAAGCAGCGGAATATACTAGACTTCCCTGCACCATTAGGCCCGCATATGATAACATTGTCCCCTCTATCTATACGAAGATTCAGATCTGTGACCTGTCAACCGACTACTTTTCACAATCGAACACCCCAGCCACTATTACCAGGCGATGGCCAGTAGGCGTGTCGATATCGACTCCCTCGAAGATCACCTCAGCGGCTTCGGCATCCGCGCTGAACTTCCTTCGAGCTACTTCGTCTTTAGCTTTAGATAAAGCTATCGCTCTTCGGTCTTCCATCTCGACAACCTAGGTATAAGCAGTACGGTAGTGCCGCCCTACTGTACTACTATTACCAGCCTCCCACAACGATCCACCAACCCTGTGAGTCGGGCTAGTGTACCCGCTAGTCTGGCGAACTGTGCGCAGGCTACTAGCTCCATCAGAAGCATATCCGTTAGATACCTGCTAAAGTGATACACACAGGACATAGTCGGCATAATCTTCAATGGATGGTGGCAGCAATTTGGTAAGGGGAGGTAGTGCAAGAGCATCCCAACGTCACCGAGAGACTGGGATACAAGTGAAAGAAAATCGTAGTACCGGTGTATACCAACTCACCTTATCTCATTCAGCATTTCGCCTTTACTCTTCCCTGCCCTGCCCTGTCTAAAGAAGGGTATGAGGATAAGGTACATAGCTAAGGTGAACGTGCAGTAGCGAGCAGCATACCTGATGATACCCCTGAAGGCAGCCCTACAGCCATGCTACCAACGCTTACTCTTGGAACACGTTGGAGATAAAGTTGTCATGACGAACCTTATCCAGGTAAAACATTAGGCGCTCAAACGCACTCTGCAGGACTTCCTTTTCGTACCGTCTACGAGCACAAAAATAACAACCACGTCTCCCTAGACTACAGTAGGCCTACCCCCCTTGATACAGAGCTACAGCCTCCGCATTCCTGGCTAGCCTAGAATGCCCATGCTTGTAGGCCGACTCAAGTCTGCGCATCCTTTTCTCTGGCAACAACAACGCTCCAACTACTGGCCCGACTCCAGGCCCTACTCACTCTGGTGGCCATAGTCCGGGGCTAAACGCTGGACCAGGAGGTATGAGGATGCTGCGTACCTGCAAGATATGCTCATCTATTGTGGAAGCGCAAGAAGAGCTTGTAGTACAGTATCGGCCCGGCGGTGAGTTTGAGCCCATCAACCCTGGAGCCGCTAATACTCTTGGCAAAGGGATATATAAGACTCGAGAAGAAGGCAAAGTTGGTGACGCTATTAATGAGATCACATGCTGCTAGTCCGAGGTCCCTAGTGAGAAGAGGTACCTGATGACGACGACCCACAATGCTGAGGTAAGATACTCATAGAAAGGCATCACATCGGTGCATATTCTGTCGTAGGCATGGGCCTCTCCTTGAAGATGATAGTAGTTGAGACTGTCGAAATAGAGAGTTTGCAGATAGGATGCCATTTTGGCATGCCAATGCCGCCCAAGGCTACCTGAGAGAGTCCGGAAGGCAGTGCCGAACCAAACAGCACAGGGCCCAAGCATCCCGTAGTACTGACGAAATTGGCAAGGGCTTTGCTGGCCACAGAGAGGGCAAGACCCAAGCCCAAGTTGCGGAGTAGTAGAGGTGCAAAAACATCCTTGCGGCCCTCAAAGACCGCTCTGAATAGCTCGCCCTGTAACCTGGCCTTCCGCACATCTATTTGCGCAAAGATACAGGCTATCCCCAGCATGAATAGGCCTGAGCTCACCACCATTATATGTTTCTACAGGTTGAAAAACAGCCTACAATTATACGCTGGGCCACTAAGGATTGCCGGACGTACTAGCTGGCAGAAGCCAGGCTGGGATCTGAAAATGTGTACAGCGCGCCTGCCTGAAGATACTAGGGACAAGTTGAGTGTTGCGAATGTACCGTCATCCCTATTCCGAAATAACTCATTCTGGAATGCGTTTCAGAACCGATTCCGAAGTTCACTGAACATGTTGGGAACCGATTCTGGAACCCATTCCAGAATCTGTTCTGGATGCAGTTTACTGAACACGATTTCGCCAAAACTAATGCTGGAATGTATTCTGAATTTCGGAATAGGTTTACTGAACACCCCGATAACTTCTTCACTGAAAATTTATGAATTTAAATCATTTCGCTCCGCTCTTCTCCACAAGAAAATTCTCAACTCCGCGTTTGTTGTCGTTGATTCTGGGCCATTTCCCGGTACCTAAGCACAAGCTGACTGCTATACTGGCCTGCTACAATATTTCCTAGAAGAGTAAAACCTATGCTGGGAGTTTCGTGGCGCGTGACATCACAGCTGAGGACGGCCAATTTCGTGATGCCCATCTGAAGTACAGAGGGAGTCGCTGGCGAGGATCGAACCTGGGCGGTACGAGTGGCGACACAGCCGTCTAACGCACTAGACTACTTGAATGGATTTTGCCCGAGTTGTGTTATAACCTAGCGAAATCTTTTCTCGAGCGGCGTGCGCATCGGATAAAACGGATCGCTGCTCTGGATATCGCTCAGTTGGCTGCCAGAATCTATTCTGAGAATCGATTCTCAGAATTGAGTTCTTTGAACACATCTCGGAACTGATTCCGGAACTCGTTCTGAAATATTTGAGAATAGAGTTCACTGAACAGGATTCGGGAATGCATTCTGAGAATTGATTCTGAGAACAAGTTCTGGAATAGGTTTTGCCAAAGTTTACTGAACAGCCCGTATGCTTCTTCTTTGGAAACTTAGTAGAGGGTTTAACTAAGTCCTTTCCTTCGAATGGTACATACAGCCTGTATGATACAGGCGAATATGGCAGATGCGTGCTCGCTTTAAGTGACGCTAGACCTTAGCACAACACTCTAAGGACCAACACTTCAAGTCCTTGAGGTGTCGTACAGTTGGCTCATGTTACACGATGGGGTCCACTAGACACTACAGGCCCCATGTCGTACTCCGTACTCGAATTCGAGGGATGGCCGACCCACTACCAGACGGGAGCTCTCTGGTATGCCGTATCATCGACTACCTGGAACTCTGATAATGGAAAGGTAGATAGATTACTCATTCCCGCGAGCCAGGGCCCCCTTCGAGTATCGATGGACGAAGGGCAGGTCGCTGTGATGTGGAGGAGCCCGTTGCTCCCAAGATTATGGGGTTCCACGGCACAGGATGGATGAGCTCATAACGAGATGCATCTTGTCGACGGGCAGTATATCACCTCATGTGACGGAGGACAGACGCGAGGTCACTGTAAGGTGTTATTCAGTCATGCCTTCATGATCGCCATTGCTACCGGTTTGGTTCATAATCAGCAGCGCCCGCGGATCCTCGCGTAGAATGGTGTAGGTGAATCGAGGCTACGGAGAGATGGTGCGGGAACCTAAGACTGCTGACGGCTCTGAAACAGTGTGAGGAGTGCATGTACTGAGTTATGTCAGCGGCCTTCCCCGCTATATTTAAAAATATACACCATTTATTGACTATAAATCATAGTAGTGTTAGTTATTGAACTATTGGTACGAGATGCTGAGTACAGGATGTGGCGATACATTGATCTATTCTTCTAACAAGCACCCCACAGTGTGATGAAGGATAATCTTGCAAGAGAGTTGTATAGCGTTCATTTATTCGGAGGAAATGGTTGATAAGTCTCATCTCAAAGGTCAAGTGGCATCGACCACACTGTAGGCTTCGAGCTAGGAGTGTGGCATACCGTTCTCCAGGCGGATGGTCCAGGTAATTCATCATCGCAAACTCACGGGCGGCGAGAAAAAATCAGAAGATATAATCGTCTTGGGAACACTGAACGGGTGGATGTGGGAGTGCAGAAGGCACGCTAATATTTACAGGGTGTGTTTTTGAACCTTTGATCTGAGCCGGATGACAGAATTAGTCGAGGATGTTGTTTTGGAGAAGTCTGCTGGAGAGTCCAGTGGTGCTGGCCACTTGGATGAGGCCCACGCATGGGAGGCTGATTACACTAAGATTTGGATAAATATTACCAAAGATCAGTAATACATCACAAAAGTCCAGGTTAGTAACAAGCATTGTGTTCAGGCACGGAAAACTGGTAGTCCGAGACGAGGCAGCTACTGCTCGAAAGTGATGAGGTCAAGTCGATAATCCATCGTATAGGTTTGCCTCACACCAGGTACCCTCGGAACTACGATGGGGTCCTTCCTGTATCTGCTGGTGATGATGGTGAACTGGTCCATAAACAGTCGATGGCGCTGAAGAGAGGTCTCCTGCGGTTTTTATACTTGGTGGTGGACATGAGCTCTGCAATGCAGAATACAGATTACAAGCAGAATAGGTTATAACACGGGAGAACACCGCCGTACTGCGTTCAATACGTCGATGATGATGATCTCAGGTTGGATTTCGTTGTGACGCATCTGTGTCGTAATTTCATCCCTCAATACTTTGACCTGAATCCTATCAGCAATCTCTCTGTTATCTCATTACGAGATCAGAAGGCCCACTTCGTCACACGTAACAGACTCTGAGCCGCCTTCCCCGTGATATTGTGAGTGCTATAGGTATGTCCGGTCAACCGGCTTCTCAAGTAGAGAGGGTACTCCAGTTCTCGACGGGTGGAGCTTCAGGCTCGGCATCGCTTGTGAATGCACTCGAGGCAGTAGGCCAGGCTGCCAAGGGCAGTCTACCACGCTACGGTGACATACTCTAAGATCTTCAAAATGTGCTGGGATGCACCTTATCAGGCACACGTGAGATCTTGATAGTGTGGGGATCGCTCCACTCGGTGGACCCACCGACCAGTGGGACACTCATACCAGACTGTGTTGAGAGGCTTATAGAGGAAATCAAACCCAATTCGGTCCGGGTAATGGACCATCGATCCGGCGGCTAGCGATGACGATCATGAGCAGGTGTCTGTGATCTCACTCTCTCCTGAGTTGTATGCGCTTCGGAAGGTTGTTGAGATGACTGGCGGTACCTTCTCTGTTGCTACCAGTCCCATACACTTCAAACGTTTAATGCAGAGTAAGTCCCAAGCCCGCAGTCCCCTGTGGAGAGGCATGCGATGATCAGAGCACCTCACACCCCCAAACTGGGTTAGTTCTCCAAGTTATATAAAGATGGGCTTCCCTGTACGAAGGGCTTGTGATGGCAACCATACGGCAGATCCACCCATAAAGTGCATGTGCCATAACAAGTTACAGAAGACCTTCGTGTGAGGATGGCAGTATAGTACCCGATGCATGGTGACAGAGCCTCGTTGTATCAGGTATATTTGTCCACAGTGCCACAGCCCAGTCTGTGAGATACCGGTGAATTGTCCAGTATGCAGGCTCCCACTGGTGGATGATGATGCACTCAAGAAACATCATCGACACATTTATTCCATGCCAACGTAATTGTGATCGTGCTGGTGGTATTGCTCACGGCCCTGTGATAGGTACACTTTACTACCCACTGTAGATTACCCCAAGTCTTACACATGCCGGTTTTGTGGGACCGATTTCACAGAGGGCGGTGCCAGATGCGATCAGTGTTTGAGTGATGTCTGCTATGAATGCGATATGTTTGCCCACAACAAGCTTCGCCACTGTCCTGGTTGCTTATAGTTTCTCACCCAAGCTTGGTCTCCCGTTCCTAGTGTATTAAAACTGCAACACAACCACACTGAAGCACGGTAACGTCTATGTACTTGCTTTCGAGCAATCGCTATACAACACAAAACAGAAAAACAGGCGATGTGCGGAGAACATGAAGGAATGCACTCTTCCGGGCCTAGGACAAGTGCAGAAGGAACAGACACCATTAGAACGGGTACTATCCGAAGCACGGCAATGGTGAGATCTCGCATACCACTCGATGCGAGCTACACTACGCTGTGAAAGAGGGAAGGATGTATCTACTTGAGACGGCAGTCAGCGGCCAAGGAATGATAGTCTTTGCAGTCGGAGAAACCCATCTGTTGTGAATAGCTGTCTCCATAGAAACAACGAGACCATTCCCAATTATGCACAGCGAACAGTGAACCCTTGACGTCGAATAGATGATCGAATTGTTCTTGAGTAACAACACCTTCCGACACCATGCGCTTGGTCAGATTATTGAGCGTATCCCAGATGTACTCGATGCCACCGTTGGAGTCAGGGTAGGAAGAGGTATCCTTTGCACACATCGATAGCTTGGCACAACCATTACCCATTTCACATGAGCCCTCAACCATGATAGTGATCTTGGCCTTAAGATTCTCCCAGCCGGGCTGAGTACAAACAGTACACTGCTCAGTCATCATCCATTTCATACGTTCCAATAAATCATCCTCATAGTTACCACCCAGCTCATTCCTGTACAACATCATCAGGGCATGATCTGCATAACGCATAACGTACTCAGTCTCAGAAGGGTTCTTTTCACCCTCGATGGTACTGTCAACGAAGATAGAGTTCGGAAGGTACCCCATACCCTGAGTCACCTCCTTTATCATATCTTGGGACTTCTGAAGAGCCTCCTTGTAGTAGTCATCGGCGATATGCTCAACATCGAAACTTATACCGATTGGAGAGATCTCAGCCATGGTCTGTGCAGGCACAGAGCGCATGAGGAATTGCTCAAATGTGGTCACGAAGGCAACCATTTTCTCACCGCTTTTGTCAACAACATCACCATACGTGAGCCAGATAACACCGTTATTACCGCTCTCCTGGCGCCACTTCTTCATCCAACTCACAAGTTTGGTCTGGTCCTTGATGAAGTTATAGTTCGACGCATCGGCAATGTTAATGTACAGATCTCCGCAGTTCCATTGACGGCCCATGTCGCTCTTGGCAAAGTTAGTCAGTGTTTCATCACCCTCCCTCCAGTAGGACTGCGACCAGGTATAAGTAGCAATCTTATTGCCACTGCACGCATCAGAGGGCGCTGGCCTTTGAGTGGGCGGCGAAGGGGGACTAGGTGGGAATGTCACAGGCTGGCTGGGGTCATCGGGTAGAGGAGAAGGCAAGTTGCCGCTGCCGCTGCCGCTACTACCACTACTCGTCGAGCATCCTTGGAGAGCGATCATCATAAACGTACAAGTTGCCGATGCTGCAGCAGACCACCGCATTATAGGAACGGGTTAGATATGAGATTAGAGAGAAACCTGCGAGGGAAAGGTAGTCCGGACAAAAAGGCTCACGTTCCTCTGACCGAGAAGACGCACTTAACGACACATTGTGTCGGACACAAGACGCCGTCCCCGAATTTCTTCCGCGTCTCAGCAACAAGGCTAGGACCGTTTCTAAGGAACTCAGTTACCCTCCGTCACGTTTCGCAGGAGCGCCAGAGAACACTGCAGTCCTCAACAATCTTAGCGCCCCCTCTGTGTTTCACCTTTGGCATTCAATCAACGGTTACGGAAAAATGATTAAGGACCGCCATTACGGCCTTCGGGTTTTTAGCTAAGTTGGATACTCTGCGGTTTCACATTCGGACGACCCGGGTTCGACCCAGCCACACTGCATTAACGTCAAACCTTGTTGGCAAATGGATTTCTCTGGTTTAGCATGCCTCAACCCTACTGCACGGCGTTGTGTGCAAAGCCGTTATGATCGTGGTATAGACGAAAGAAGGTTCCGGAATCCCTGGGAATGTGAAGGCTTGAGGCTGATTGTCGCGCCGAGTAGGGGCGTAAGCATGGGGTAGCAGGAAGCACTGGGTAAACTTGAAGGGTGACTACTGTAAAGAGGTTCAAATGGAAGAGAGGGGAATTGCTGGTTATGGTGAAGTGAGATACTGCGAACCTGGAGGATCAAGGCTGATCTCAGCCTGAGGTTCTCGAGCGAGTTACACTCGTGATTGACTGAACCCTTCCGGGCTGTGCAACTTCTATAACTCAACCGTCCACAAGGTCGTAGAGAACTGTCATTCCACCGTGGGAATACTTGTACGTGCCCTGCTCAAAACCTCTGTCTCCATCCAGTGACACACGCAAAAGCTCAATCGATTAACACTAGCAATGCGCTTGTGGCATTCGATTAAATCACTAAAATGCAGCGGGGATGACACAGGAAATGTAATTGTAGAGTAAACCTACACACAGACACAAGTTGTATCATACAACTACATTCTAGTTTGTCATACATAGGGAGTTACCCTTCTGATACCGATCAATCTACTCCGTCCTGCAGCTCGAAGCATCGAGATGGTAGTTTTGAATGCAGTCAGTGTAGTTGTTCTGTTGAGAGAAAGAGTCGCCGTAATAACATCGAGACCACTCCCAATTATGTATGGCGTATAATGTACCATTAACATCGAACAACTTATTGTATTGATCCTGTGTGAGGATGCCTGCTGGAACCATCTCATTCGTGAGATCTTGTAGACTATCCCATACATACTCGATGCCACCGTTGGGATCGGGGTATTTGCTAGTGTCATATGCACACATAGAGAGCTTACCACAACCATTACCCATCTCACAGGATCCTTCAACCATGATAGTGATCTTGGCCTTCAGATCTTCCCAACCAGGCTGCGTACACACGACGCACTGGTCTGTCAACATCCATTGCATACGCTCCAACAAACCGTCATTGTTCGTTCCATTTACCGAATTACGGTAAAGCATCATAAGCGCTCTATCAGCATTCTGCATAACATAAGTCGTTTCCTGTTGATTGGGCTCACCCTCGATAGTACTGCCCACGAAGATGGAATTGGGAAGATAACCCATACCCTTGGTGACATTAGCAATCATCTCCCTCGAGCTAGTTAGGGCCTTCAAGTAGTAATCATCAGGTACATGCTCAACATCAAAACTAATACCGATGGGTGCAATCTCCGCCATGTCCTCGGCAGAAACCGAGCGGATAAGGAACTGCTCGTAGGTGTTAACGAAGGCGCACATTTTTTGACCATCTCTCTCTGTAACATCACCATAAGTCAACCAGATGATCGCGTCATTTCCACTATCCTCACGCCACTTCTTCATCCAAGCAACCAGTTGCGGTTGGTATTTAATAATATTGTAGTTGGTAGGGTCAGCCACGTTGATATAGAGCTCTCCGCAGTTCCAAGTCCTACCCATATCGCTCTGAATAAAATCGGTCAGAGCGGGATCTCCTTCAGACCAGTAATCCTGAGACCATGAGTAGATACCAATTTTATGACCAGTGCAAGCATTGGTCGGCGGGGGTCTAGTGGTTGGGGGCGGGCCAGTCGTCTTCGGGAATGTCACCGTCTGATCTGGATTCGATGGGAGCGCAGGAGGCAGAGTCTCGTGATCGCCACTCCCGCTCGAATCAGTCGAGCAGCCAGACATGGCAAATGCCAGTGCTATCGATACCAAAGGAGCGAGGAACTTCATATCCATGACAGTCGTATACGGGATCTTTCTACGGGTAGCCACAGCGAGGGTTGTGACAAAAGTAAGGAGCACACAAGCTGGCTTTGGAGCGCTGTCCCTTCTTGTTTAGGATGGGCCTGGGTTGCCCGTCGAGCAGAACGTGAGAGCCCGTAACTCCTCTTAGTAATCCTGCCTAGCGTGATTGGGTCACTGAGCAGTCAAGCGGGGCCTGATAAATCCACAACCTCCTGTCAGACGCACAAGTCGGAGAGTAGACAAACAGAGCGTTGACAGAATCATGTCAAGATCGACACAGAGAATTCATGTTTCCGCCCCAACACTTCATATGGGTACTACTGCAGCAGCAGTTACTGCTGCTGAGCAGTACCATGCCTTTTCCCGAAGGACAAGTTGAAAACACTTAAGCAAAACACAACAACTCCAGTTTCTAATACTCATATGGTCTTAAAGCATCGCTATAATAGCAACAACGGATCTGAGAAAATGTTTGTACACATGAAAGCTCATAAATAAAACTATCGAGATATGCTCGATGAGCAATCACTGAATACAGAGTAGCACATGCACTCGAATAATGTATAATAATAAACACTGTAGTATACTGCACGCTCGCTTACTTGCCCCTGCAAGTATCTGCCATAGTATGGTAGTTTTCACAGTTAGTGTAGTTATGCTCTCTAGAGAAGTCATCGCCATAGAAGCAACGAGACCAATCCCAGTTGTGGATAGCATACAAGGTACCATCAGTAAGAAACAACTTATTATATTGCTCCTGGGTCAAGATGCCCTCTGGGACAATATCTTTCGTGAGCTCTTCCAGGGTATTCCAAATGTACTCGATACCGCCATTCGGGTCCGGATACTTGGTAGTATCTTTCACGCACATAGACATCTTGCCACAACCATGACCCATCTTGCATGAGCCCTCAACCATGATAGTGATCTTAGCACGAAGATTCTCCCAACCAGGTTCAGTGCAAACCGCACATTGTTCAGTCATCATCCACTGCATCTGCTCAACTAAGTCATCAGCATGAGTCTCGTCAACGGTATTCCTGTAAAGCATCATGAGAGCTCTATCAGCGTACTGCATCACGTAAGCTGTCTCTAGCTGATTTTTCTCGCCTTCAATGGTGCTGCCAACAAGAATTGAATGAGGCGGGTAACCCATGGACTGCTCGACATCTTTCACCATCTGCTGAGCATTAACAAGCGCTTCCTTGTAGAAGTTGTCGGGCACGTCCTCAACATCGAAGCTTATCCCGATTGGCCCGATAACGGACATATCCTGGGCTGAAACAGAATTAGTAAGGAAGCTCTTGAAAGTATTCACGAACTCGACCATCTTGGTGCCATTTCTCTCAACAACATCACCATAAGTCATCCAGATAACCTCGTCATTGCCACTGACCTGCCTCCACTTCTTCATCCAGTTAACGAGCTTGTCCTGATCGACGATGAGATCATAGTTGGTGCTATCGGCAACATTGATGTACAGCTCACCATAGTCCCAGGTACGGCCTCTATCAGTCTGTATGAAGTCTGTTAGAGCAGGATCTCCTTGACGCCAGTAGTTTTGCGACCATGAATAGATACCCATCTTGTGACCATTCGTGATGTTGCTCACTGGAAACCTCGTCGTTGCCGTCGTCGTCGTTGACTGGGAAGCCTCAGTTGTTCCCAGAAATGTCGTTGTTGTGCCAACGTCTCTCTCAGATGATGCAGCTGTGGTAAAAGGCACCTGCTTCGCAGATGTCGTCACAGCGTTTTCATCCCCTTTGCTGCTCCCACTGCTAGAAGAGCAGCCCGATATGAACAAGGGAATAGCCGACAACAACAAAGCGCAAGAGGCCCGCATAAGTACTTCAGGCAACTTCAACAAATAAAAGCAACTATCATAAACCTCAGGTCAACATAGATCTAGCGTGAACACAAAGATACTTATCTGTGGCGCCACGCTGAAGATGAGTCCGCCACAGTACAGCAATGCTTCCATAGCAGCTACCGGAGGCGGTTAAAGGTGAAACAACACACATATCTGAGTAAGCCAGCAGGAGAAACAAAACGCAAGCACACTCCGCCACACGGACCAGTTATTCAACCTGGTCATTCTGCGTCGCTTTTCCGACTAACTCCCGCATTCACCCTGTCCCTATGAACACAAGGCTACTCAGAATGAATGAAATATCATAAGCATTCACGGATGACTTTGATAATTGATGCCCAATAATGGCACGAAAGCAGCGACGAATGAACAGATTATTCATCACGCGCAAACAAATATATTGCCCAGGCGAAGAACGAGAAATAGCCCTGATAACTATTTAGTCCTACAAGTAGCCGCCATAGTATGATAATCTTGACAGTTAGTGTAGTTTTGTTCCCTGGAGAAGTCATCGCCGTAGAAGCAACGAGACCAATCCCAGTTGTGGATAGCATATAAGGTACCATTAGTAAGAAACAGCTTATTGTACTGGTCCTGGGTCAAGATGCCCTCCGGGACAATAGCGTTTGTGAGCTCCTGCAGAGTGTTCCAAACATACTCGATACCACCATTCGGGTCCGGGTACTTGGAAGTGTCTTCAACACACATAGAGAGCTTACCACAACCATGACCCCATCTTGCATGAGCCCTCAACCATGATAGTGATCTTGGCTCGGAGATTCTCCCAACCAGGTTTAGTGCAAACAACACATTGATCGGTCATCATCCACCTCATGCGCTCGACCAAATCATCCGGATAGCTACCATTGACAGCGTTCCTGTACAGCATCATCAAGGCCCTATCGGCGTACTGCATGACATAAGTAGTCTCCTTCTGGTTTTCTTCGCCTTCTATAGTACTTCCAACAAGGATAGAATGCGGCAAGTACCCCATCCCCTTGGTTACATTTTGTACCATCTCCCGAGAGGAAGTGAGCGCCTCCTTGTAGAAAGTGTCGGGTACATGCTCCACATCAAAACTTATACCAATAGGAGCGATCTCTGCCATATCTTCTGCTGATACCGAACGCAGAAGGAAATCCTTAAAAGTCTTGACGAACCTAACCATCTTAGTGCCGTTCTGCTCAACAACATCACCATAGGTCATCCAGATAACTTCGTCGTTACCACTGACCTGCCTCCACTTCTTCATCCAGTTAACCAACTTGTCCTGATCGACGATTTTGTCGTAGTTGCTAGCGTCGGCAACATTAATGTACAACTCACCACAGTCCCATGTACGGCCTCTGTCAGTCTGAATGAAGTCAGTCAGAGACGGGTCACCTTCACGCCAAAAGTCCTGTGACCACGAGTAGATACCAATAGGATGGCCAGTGCAGGGGCTCGAGCTAGCGGGTCTTGGAGTAGGAGGGACACCAGTAGTCTTCGGGAAGGTAGCAGGGGCGTTAGGATCAGACAGCTTATGCGGTGGTAGAGTTTCAGTAACCGCGCTCGCGTCACCGCTATCGTCACCCGACGAACAACCAGAGAGGGAGCAGGCCAGATCAACCAGAGCCAGCGACACTAAGAGATAGGTCCTCATTATGATATACTGTACACCTATGCTCGCGAATAGAATAAAACTTGAGGTGTATCTTGCCTAGCTTAAACGTAACAAACTTTGGAGAGAGCCTTGCACAATGAAGACATTGTGTGAGAATAACTCACAAATGGCCCCTGATATGCATTGGTGATGAACGGGAAAGCGAGTGGATGTACGACTTCGATTGCTTCAACGATCGGGGGCAGGAGGATAAATTTCACACCCAACGAGTATTTAACAAACTCAACACCAATCGACCTACTTATATCTGATACCGTTATGAAAGGCAGTGATCTGTTCGCTTTACAACGAAAGACAACGACACAAAGAAGCTAAAGACAAGGCGAGGAGAACAGCTCTCGGGCGGTCCTCAGTGACCGTACGAGTAGAAGGATTTCTATACTGGAGTTACTGCATGCGACAGTCAGATGCTAGCGGATGGTAGTCATGACAGTTAGAGAAGCTCATCTCCTGTGAGAAGGAATCTCCATAGAAACAACGAGACCACTCCCAGTTGTGTACGGCAAATAGTGTACCGTCAACGTCGAAGAGATGATCGAACTGCTCTTCTGTTACAATCTGAAAACTATTACTTGCTTGAGGAACGATGCGAGCGACTATCACGAATACCAACATGACGAGTAGCATGAGAATCTTGCCCGTAACTGGGACTCACCTCGTCGGCTATCATTCGCCTCCGCAGCTCTTGAAGTGTGTCCCAGATGTATTGGATTCCTCCCTGAGGGTCGGGATAAGAAGCAGTATCCTTAGCGCACATGGACAGCTTCTTGCAACCACTTCCCATCTCGCAAGCACCCTCAACCATGATGGTAATCTTGGCCCTAAGATTCTCCCAACCAGGCTGAGTGCAGACAGTGCATTGCTCAGTCATCATCCATTTCATACGTTCAGCCAGATCATCCTCATACCTGGAAATATAGACAACACAATCGAACCTGATAGAACCTCGAGCGAAAGGCTTACGTTCCGTTGACTTCATTCCGGTAGAGCATCATCAGTGCCCTATCAGCATGACGCATGACATACTCTGTTTCAACGACGTTCTTCTCACCCTCGATTGTGCAGTCCACAAATATCGAACCTGGAAGATACCCCATCCCTTCGGTGACTTCTTCCTTCATCATCTGGGCGTCCATGAGAGCTCTCTCATAGTACTCCTCAGCGACGTGCTCAACATCAAAACTGATACCCATTGGGGCGATTAACGACATATCCTGCGCCGAGACCGACCGCATCAAGAAGTGCTTAAAGGTTTCAACAAAGCCAACCATCTTCGGACCATCCTTCTCCACTACGTCACCATACGTGAGCCAGATAGTTCCATTGTTGCCGCTTTGCTCACGCCAAATCTTCATCCACTCGACTAGCTTATCCTCATCCTTGATCTTGTTGTAGTTCGAAGCATCGGCGACGTTAATATACAGATCACCACAATTCCATTGACGGCCCATTGGATGGTCCAGAAAGTTCAGCAACGATTGGTCTCCCTCACGCCAGTAGCCTTGAGACCACGTATAAGTCCCTATCCGGTTACCGCTGCACACGTTCCCTGGAGGGGGCCTTGACGTTGGTGGAACACCCGTGGTCGGAGGGAAAGTCGGTACTCGGTTTGGATCTGGTGGTAGGGAAGGCAGTCCTGGCGCCCCGCCTGACACTGGAGCACTGCTTGTTGAGCACCCAGCGTGAGATACGATGCTTATGATGGCGATGAAGATGCATAGAGTCGAAGCAATGACTGAGGAAGGGTACTTCGGGGTGATAAGCATCCCAAACAACAAACTTTACAAACTGCACAACAGGAGGGAGTAGTCAAATATGCGAGGCCCCACAGCGATAGCCACCAGAAGCTTGCACAACGGTGTCACGCTAGCGCGACGGAGAGCTCGAAAGCGGTGCTTCACTCTTATCAACAATGAGCGTCCGACGATTGATACATGACACAAAGAGTTGTCTACTCGGGCCGTTACTCAGATATTTGGCCAAAGAAAGTGAATACAACCTCCCAATCGAGATTACGAACTCGAACATCCCCTGCTGCAGATACTAGTGTTAATGAAGCAACATTCATGGAGAATCTTATAGTGATACCAAATAAGACAAGTCCAACAAACAAGGTGGGTCTCGAGCTACCAAACATCAGAGAAGTATTTCCGGTAGTATGGCTCTAGCATCCTCTCTGACCCACTGCTTCACTATACCGCGTATCCCAGCACGAGCACGCCTGAGACAACAGTTTACATGCATCTGGCACACCTATCCAGTAATTACGCAACACTGTTGTCTACATTTTCACTGCCATGGTGCGTCCAGTAATGATGCGACGCCCCTGGGACCTGCCGAGAGGGACTAATAACATGCTGAGTTCCACTGACTCCTGCTGGACCTACCCAAATGGTCGGTAGTGAGGGGTCGTCTGATGTAACCAGCGCTAGGCGGTGCCAAGGGTCTACACCACCGTTGACGGAGAGGATACGAGTAGCATTAAGAGACAAGCCTCCACGCTTGCAGTTCGTCCGGTCGATATTGGCAGCAACCTGATCAACATCATAGGGACAGCGCACTTTTCTCTCAGACCCAGCAAACCGAAAACGGCTTTTGAACGCAACGAAACACGCTGCTAGGATGCCCATCCGTAGTTACACAGTAGACACCTCCAGGATTGAAGTCGTCCCTTCTTCCCCCGGCCCTCAGGCGAGGGAAGCAGCTGAATGAATGCGCAGCATCACTCACTTCCTCAGTAGTAAATCCCCAGCCTATTCGGCAAAGCCTCGTGTTCCACTCGAGATCATTGAGCCCAGGAGTCCACAGGCAATTCTTCCAGGAGTCACATGTTTGGTAGAAACCAAACTCGTTGCAGGTCTGGAAGGTCCACATCTTGGTCCAATCAGTATCAGACTCATTCCTGTACCTGATGATCATCGGACCATATTTTCACTCTTGCATTCCTTACAGCATTCGAGCTCGATAAGCTGACCATGGCAGGATGCGTAGTTCAATTCAACATCTCGCTGAGGCGAATCCCTCACTATCGAAGAATCGTTACATTTTGATAACTTTATTGAAGTCAACATCCACACATTCGTCCGTTCGAGCTCTGCTGACATGTGCCAGGCGTTCTACTAGGGACCTGATGACCGATATCCACCTCGAGTTCTGCTGCATTCAACTGGCCCAGGACTGTGACGGCTCATGTGGTGCTGTGTGGACCCACTGCTAGTACTCACTCAGGCAGGTTGGGGTCAGTGAAGTAACGGCAAATCTTGTCAATGTTGCAGAGGTCACTATCGCATTCAGGATCGTTCGACTGTACCGAGAAGCCGAACACGCCTTCCGAAGTCCTGGCAAGAGGATATATGCCGTGAGAGTATCCCTGCCTACCACCTACCACACTTTCCTATTGTCGATGTCGTCTAGCATGTGTGTGCCGCAGACGTTGAAGGCCCTCTCTAACTCTCTTCTGCCCTCTTCCACTTCTAGCATCCTACCCACCTCTTCGTGAGCTCGCTTTACCTTGAATAACATCCGCGTTGGACGACGAATACAACTACGCATTCCTTACGGCACTTGCACAGCCGATGCTTCCTCCGGCCAACTCGCTGGCGAATGAAACGCCCACTGCATCATTGTATCTAGCCAACAGGACCATAACCATAGAGTGCTCGATCCGAGCCCTACTCAGGAAAGTCCAGGCGCGCCTCGATCGGGGCGCTGGAGCTCACGGCTGCAAAGAACTTCTCTGGATACACAGCTCGGGCCCAGGCAGCGACCACCTGAGAAGCGAGCTTTATGATGGTGAGCAACGGAAGATGAGAGTGGCCAAGGATCATGAGGGAGAGCAGAGTTCGCCGTTTACTCCCGGGTAGCTCCCGCCGAATGTGACAAACTGAGCATCTCCAAGATTGTATTCATCAGCAACATAGTCTCTGAAGCGCGCGAGATCAGCCAAGGCCTGGTCGCTTGTGAAGGTCCTCTCCAAGACCTCACGAGACAGTTCCCGCGTAGGTTTCTCTTCCCCGTAGTATCTTGAGAACGCTCATAAGCAGGTACTTTTCAACTCAGAGGACGTCACCTGTGCTCGAGGGCCATCACAACAGCCCCAATCTCCTTCGCAAGAGAGACCATGTCATCTGCTACGTTAGACTTCGTCACCACGTTGTCATTAAGCGACGGTGACTCCCCGCCAGTGTAAAGAAGAACAACCTGTTAGAGCGCTCACGGTCCTTCAATTTTTGTCAGGAAAAACCGACTCTCACCGGTCTATGACATCTGTCTCGCATGAAAAATTGGTCATTATACAAGTATTTCTGACACCATGTTCCATACCGATGAGCGCCTGAAAGACGAAAGGCCAGTGCTGCTGTGCTACCAGCCCAAACAGCCTTACTGTCTCCAGCGAAATGGTCAACGAGCTGATCACAATAATAATGCGTATGGTTGCCGCCGCTTCCGCCCCGCTTCACCGACGATACCCCCTGTGAACGCTTGACCACCCTAAATTTCTCTCTTGGGACCGGCAGTGCGAAAGCCCCCGTCAGTATGACGATAAGGCGCCCAACCTTCATATCCCGCTCGTAGCAAACAGCCAGCTGACACCAAAACAACAGTCGGGTCGGCGGTAGACGCTAGATTCCGCTCGGCCACGAACTATGACTAAACGCCGTCACTGAGTTTCTCGCCAAAGATCTTCATAGACCAGCCGTGCCCATCTAACCCACGGCGGGCCTTAGCTGAAGGCACGCGATCAACGCATCAAACAGGTCTACTCATTACTGATCATCGATTCGTCTCGAGAGAAGAATCCTGCCGATTTCTCTCGCGAAGGATGATGTTACAACGCAACTCGTAGGAATGCATCTCAAGAGTGTGAACATCGAACGAGTGTTCTATAAAAGATGGTGAAGGAACACTGTTCGAGATGATGAGAGAACGCCAGTCGCGCAACATATAAAACATCATTAGCAGTGAACACGCCTGACAGTCGAATCCACGAAGGAACTCGTGGACAGTTTTCTAGCCGGATACGCCCTTGTGGCTCTTCCTCTTCGCAGACGCTTCTTGTCTGCCTCCGTATATTTGCATGCATGTAAGAAACAGATCTTCTAGGCCAGCCTCTCGGCATCTGCCGGCGTGTGTTCGTGCACCAGCCTCGGGAGGTTGAGACTTACCGCTCAGCAACTGCGTTGAACTCGTCCTTGCCGTATTCGTGAAACTCGATAGGCAGCTTCCGTAGATCGTCCACCTCCTTCCCCGGAGGTATCGGGATCTGTTCGTCGCCGCGCACCGCCATGTACCTCCAGTTGAGCCTGTGGGCACACTCTGACGGGGACCTCACGAAGGCCAATCCTCTGGCGGGTTACTTGGACACCATGTTCACATAGTCCGTAACGTCCCGCTCATCCCCCTCCACCACAATGCAGCCAGGGAAACCTAGCTTGCTCATCCCTCCAAGCCGGAGGTCCTCTGAGAGTAGCGAGAGATACAACGGCAAAGTCGCTGTGATGACCTGTCCGTGCAGCAGCTAGACGGCCCACGGTGACCGCCACGAATACTCTCTTACTGGCCCATTGTTGTATGCATTTCCGTTTATATGGACTTCGAATGTGATGAAAGAAGATCATCCTCCTCCCCAGCATTCGAGGGCAACTGTCGAGCTCAGATTTCTTCGCCTGTGACACCACGAAGCCAACTGAGGATAACTCCATAACTTGTCGACCTACCTTCACCGCCACTCCGTTGGAGTCCTCTCTAGCAGCCGCGTCCTCCTGCTCTCGCTGCTTGCTCTGCCACTTTGCGCTGATCTGCGACAGAAGGACTGCGATCGTGCTGGCGACGAGATGTCGGTACTCACCCTCCCGAGAATATCCGGAATTGGAGCCAGGGCTGCAAGGATTGGGAAGTCATAGCCCGACCTCAATTGACACTGGACATTAGATGCAACGACGTCTTGCAACTTCCCTGAAGGAAGCCACTGGACGGTGGTGTGCAGCGACACGGGCCCACAGTCACCAGTTGGCCTGCTTACTCAGTCGATAAGTGACGCTCTCTGAGCTCTCTACCGCAGTTATCTCCGGAAAGGCCGTATCGCCAGCCACAGGATAGCCTTCGGGTAGCGTTATCATAAACGTGACACTCGTCTCCTCGACAGCATTTCCTCTCACCGTCACGGCATATCTTGAGGAAATGCTCAGCTGGAGCAATGCGAACAACGTGCTTACGCCGTCTCTCCGCCATGGGAGTCTTTCGGTTTGTGAAGCCAAATGAAACCGCCGTCGTGATTATAGGCCGCAGAGATAGCCTCTGCCTCCTCAAGTTGGTAGTCAAACCATGCGGGCATTCTACAAAAATCTCAGATGGTCCAATGATCACTCAACTACCAACCGCTACACCCGCAGAAAGCCAGATGCGATGCAGTGCAGTTCTACAGCCCGTGGCCATCGACAACGCCACCCCGTGCTCGTTGTCTTTAAAGGAGAGCAGAGGACTCGGTACAAACACATCGAGCATCACAATGCAATCACAGAAACTATCAAATATGCAGGTACAATCAAGATGCAGTATTAAAGTAGTTCAAATAGTGTAAACCTTTGGGAAGTCATCATCGTTTCTTTTTCTCCTTCTTCTCGTCGGTGGACTTCGTTCGGGCCTTCTTCTCCTTGCTCTTCTTGCCACCGTATATCTTCATACACGTCAAGAACAGCTCTTCCAAGCCAGCTTCACGACATCTGTCGGAAACTTCTGACAGCCGGAGCTTCGCACAGCAACTCACCTAGCAGCCACCTTGTCCATGTCATCCCAACCATACTCTGTAAATGACAGTGGCAATGCACGCATGTCTTCCAAACTCTTGCCAGGGGGTACTGGTATCTGTTCCTCACCTCGCACGGCGATATACTTCCATCGCAGCCTGAGCAATAGAAACAACGCGGAAAGGGTGAGCACGAATCCTCGAACTTCTAGTGAACCACTACCTGGTCACGAGGTTAACAAACTCAGCGCAATCCCGCTCGTCTCCCTCAACGAGAATGCAGCCAGGATACCCCAATTTCGACATCCCACCGAGTCGGAGAGCTCCTGAGAGAACAAAGCATGATGTAGAGGCAGCAGCTATCGAGAATCTGGTGATGACTCACTGGCCCATTCTAGGATATACTTCCGCTTCACCGGGCTCCATATATGATGAGAATAAATCATCCTACGACCAAGTACAGGAGGGCTATGCCGTTGCTCGTACTTCTGCGCCTAACAGCCAACTACGCTGGAGGGCCAACTGCTCACAGAAGGACATGTGGGGGCCTACGGCGACGGCTAGGTGTGCAGCCCAGGTGTAGTCCTCTTCCGCTTCCTCCTTCTTACGCTCAGTCTCCATGGCGACCCACTCTTCCTCACACTGGGATAGAGGAACGATGATCCCTGACGTACCGGAATAGCTGTACTTGAGTGAGTAGGTCCGTCACTGGCGCAAGCGATGCTAGGATGGGGAAGTCATAGCCACTCTTCAACTGTTGTCGGACGTTCGTAGCCACAGTGTCTTCGATCTTGCCTGAAATTCAAACCGGCTTCGCTCAACTATCCTGGGCTCGTAGCCAATCGGAACTGTTCTGGCCCACTTACGCTGGCAATACTGAAAGCTATCAGCGGCTATTGTGCTAGGTCAATTCATTGCTGCAGTTTGACAAGTGCTGTACGATAGATTCAGAGACGGAAGACTAGGAAAGCTCCGCAAGTGCTATGTTGTGACACTAAACTCTCGAGTCCATGGGCCGACCACTGCTGTTGTCATTTCAGAGTGCTGCTGCTACCCCTTGAGTACAAGCTCCCCACCCACATTACGCAGCTTCCTCTGGACTGCTTCTGAGCCCTCGACCGCCACTACCTCCGGCACAGCACCTTCCTTCAAGGGATATCCACACGGCAGTGTGAACATCAGTGTTACCGTACTCTCCACAGGGCCGTTGCTGCGCACAGTCACAGCGTACCTGAAGAGCGCAGCAGTTGACACCCTCCTCACAGTCTAATGCGGTACGCAAGCTCTGCGCCATCATCGTCAGGGTCTGGTTCGTGTAGCCACATGAAACCGTCGTCAGGTTCATAAGCGGACTTCAAAGCCTCAGCCTCTTCTAGCTGCAGGGAAAAGCAGGAGTCAGACATCTCCTCCGATGCTTCTCAAGCTTCAGCAAAATAAAACATAAACCTGGAACAGCCAGCTCTAGGAGCTTTTAAGGAAGGACCCCCGTCCCACTGACGAATACTCGAAGGCTACCGCGTAGGCCCTCGCGCCGAGGTGCTCTGCCAGTATACGCAATCGCTTTAATGAACAGAAACTGCGTTAACTCCATCAGAAATCATGAGCCGGCATTTGGTGCTCTGCTGTCCCCGCGAGGCTGTCGTCCTCTAGTCCGCAATGCCTGTGAATTGATGTAAGCCTTCAAGGACTCCACCTCCTCCCTAGAGACCTCTCGCACATCTCCCGGACTCGGTAGGCCGACTTCATCAATGGCAAAGGGTCCCAGTTGTATACGGCATAAGTCTCGGACGGTGGACCTACGTACTGCAGTAGGGGCGGTCGCAGCAGGGCGCCTAGGTTACCCAACAGCTTCGACCATCCGCCTAACTTGTCTATTCCGCCCCTCCCACAGCGTGATGTTAAACTGCTTGCACGTGTAGCGATCGTACTCGCTCATCTCCAGCGGGAGCGGGTTGCCGTTGGCATCCAGAGGCTCCACTAGAGTGGGCAGTGTTGGACCGTCTAGCAGGGCGAGAGGGGCATAGCCACTCCGCTAAGCTGATGGGTCCTCACCCTCCAGCGACACTCCACTCCGCAATGCCATGAGCTGGGCTCCATTCAGTGGTGCACCCTTGACCACCACCCGATAAACCTTGGGGACCTTATAGGCTGGATCCACAAGAGAGGCTTGCAGGTAGGTGTCGTTGGTGAGCAGCAAGAGACCTATCCAGCGGCATCGCCGAGGAGGGCCACGATGATCACCTCCTACCAGTGGTGCCCTTGTCTAGCCGGCCAGAAGCCCCGATGTAGACGCTGGGATCTGGTAGCAATTGGAATACCTACTACATGCTGCACAGAGGCTACGACAACACCCAGTCAGTACGGTATCCCTATTGAGGGGGTCGTCTCGGCTGACCACGCATCCTGCTGGCTTGTGCATGAGCAATGTAAGCCTACAGGTGGCCTCCAGTGGAGTCCCGTTAACCTGCCCGACACCATCGCCCGGAAACACAACCAATCCTCCTCCGGTTGCTACCAGTATCGAGTCCTCACGAACGTTCACCCATTTATTCTGCACAATGGGGCGACCATTGACGGTTATCCGTCCACGCTCGATCAACCTCCCAGCCTCTGTGCCTGATCGCAGACCCGCTACGCACCGCCCACTGGTAGTCCATCCGACTGAACGTACGACTGCACAGCCCCAGCTTGGACAGCAACCTATCAACCGTAACATTCTCCGACCCCACGTGAGCTATCTGAGGATAAGGCCGGATAAGTTCCGCCTCTTCAGTGCGTTAGGATTCACCGATTCTTCACTAAGCATTCCCTTCGAGTGCTCCAAGGCAGACACTCTGGGCTCAGGGTCGTGGCCCCAAGCGGGCTCCCAAGATATGGACGTAGACGGCGTCCGAGGTCGCCTCCAACTGAGTAACCACATGTCCTCACTCGACTAAGGAGCTGACAGTTTACTGCTTGATCTTGTGCCACATGAACTGTGATGTATCCCACCGCCGCGAGACGTTCATACACCGAGGTAAGGGTGGACGGCATTCACACAGCCCGCGGCACACTATTGCCATCCTCCACAGCCAAACTGCAGCATTACCAGCTCATGTCGCGAAGTATACCCCGCAGTCGCTATTGCGACCATTTCGCTCCACCACGGCCGCACGGCCTCCCACTCTCTAAAAAGAGCATACTATCTCCTTCCGCCAGTAGGCCTAAGTGACCCCCGAGTACTGGTACGAACAAAACAGCTGCTCGAGAGTGACAATGAAATCAACGTTGTGGAGAAGTGAAAAAAGTCTAAGACAGGTAAGTGATGTCTACATCGAAGTACAGAAACGGGCTGCTACAATACTCTTCCTTTTGATGGTAAATGCAGCCAGAAGCTATTGACAGACTGACTACTGTCAAAACTCACGAGTCTCTTTAGAGAGGCCCTACGGACTAGACTTAACGAATTGGTGTGCCGACTTCGACCGCGGAACGAACGGCGCATCGCTCCGTCCTTGGAAGGGGACTGCTCGAGCTGAGGTGAGAAGGGAGATGATGCCCCGACATCAGAGTGCCACTGGGCAGAAGACTCACTGAGATCTGTTGACGTCTCACCGCGGCTGATGAGGGGATTGGCGGTTGCATCTCCCGCGATGACTTGTGACTGGATGCCTGAGATGAGCCTCCTCAGGTGAAATCCCGATCACCTTCGCCGCGACTACCTAGGACCTCCTCGAGGCGCAGCCAGCAGTCTCCGAAATGAACAAGGTGAGCTCCTAATGAGACTATCTGCAAGAGGCCTGTAAGCAGAAACTTCTCAGCGGGATCTGAGAGAAGGTGCTACGCGTCAACTGACGTCGGCACGCCTTCGCCTACTACCAGTGATGCCCATAGTCCTGTCGGTCTTGTCGGCGGTCTCCGCCCACAGTTTGGTCCGAGTCTTAGTGAGCTCCACATTGAGCCTCATTACCGCTTGCTTCACCCAGCTAGCGCATTCTATTTGTTGCGCGCTGGTCAAGTCAATGTTCGACCTGAGCAGTAACAGTGGTCCGCAAAGGTCCCCCACTCCTCCCAGCCCTACTCGGACATCTTTATCGCTCCAAGGAGCTCATCCATCCTCGTTATCAACTTATCGGCAAGAGAAATGCCTCTGGCGCTCAGGCGACAGTCCTTGGCCGGCCCGGCCACTGCCAGCGCTGCCCAAGAGAGATCCACCTAAAAAGCAGGCCACAGTGAGCCCCACATGGCCTAGCCTGTAGCTACCAATGCGTCGTTCAGACTAGCAGACAAACCGCTCCGTCTCAACAGCTGATCTTGAAGTTTGCTTTGCCGGAGCAGGGGCTTCGTTGCAGGAGAGAAGTGGACCTGAAGTGTTCAATTAACCAGCCACAACTTTTATAGACCTTACCAAAATATCCAGAGAATGAGCAGAGACCCCTTCTGAAGCTCCACCCCGGTATCCAGAGCTTTGATGACCTGCTTGCGGCTTCTCCTCCTCGGTAGCCGACAAGAGGCGGCTCATGCTGCGACTGTACCTGCTCCAATACTCATCATCATACACCAACACAGAAGGAGCTATCATGATGGCGAGTAGTCAGGTTCACGGTCCGGGAGATGTCGGTGATGTGCTCACTAAACCGCACTGACCACCCATTGTATTACGCTAGCGCACTTTGACCCTCCGCCTTGTCGCCGTTGTTTGCATGACTCCGAGTGGCCTTGACAACGGCACGAACGGCAACGTCAACGGCGGTTTCAACCAAGTCCTTGTGGGGGGAATCAAGAGCGGAGCGAAGCCGAAAAGGTGGAGGCATCATCTGAACGGGTAGAGCATCGTCCGAGGAGGCAGAGAAATGAACAGGGCTCACAGCGAAAATCATTGCAAGGAAGACCCCAGTGCAGACGATGGCTATCCGATACAGTGCAACATGCCAGATAGCGTAGGAGTCCCGACCTGAAGGACCAAAGCACAGTCATCATGCATCGACTGATGTACGATGGTAAGGATGTAACGAATAGAACAATGGTGGACCCTTCCACAGCACTAACAGTCATTGAAGGTGACTAGTGCACGGAGAGTAGCAAGCGTAATAGTGATAGTACGCATTTGACCAGAGTTGCTACTCTCGTCATCCTTCCAGCTGGCCATTGCCACTATCAGCCACGCTAGGTATGCCAACAGTGGTCCCGATACTCGCTTAACAGAACGACGATGCAGGTAGGAGGCGATGGCTGCTAACAGCACCTATAAGAAGGACTGCCACTGCATACGACCGGGTTACACGAGTAGTACCAGTTGGAGTGGCGTAGGCACTGATGTTACCCCGATTGGCTTCAGCAGAGGCTAGCCCAAGTGCACTACCGAAGAGTGTCCAGGCGAACAGCGGTGCTACACAGTACACAGCACGAATCTGGCAACGGATGCTTCAACAAAGGCTCGTATCATAACAATGGTACTACCATGCCTCCCCTAAGCAGCAGCTGTAGTGTCATCAGGCCGGGCAGCAACCCCCATAGAGCGTACCTTGGATAACGACAACAGTCTACAAGGCCGCATACAATCGCCATTTCCTCGGCGAGAGCTATTTACGCATCGATAGCCCCATCCCTGCCCTCCCACACGGTATACAGCAGAGTAGATACCAGCATCATAGCAGACATACGGATGGTGTAATACCTGACCGAAGGCGACGACTGATGATGAACTGTCGAGAGGCACGGTGCCCTACAGTGCCTCCTCGGCCTCGAAGCGGCTCGGGAACCACTGCCGTGCAGATGCTATTCCCTTTAATTGGATGGAGGTATTCCTGAGGAGGCCCATCGGCATCTAGCAGCCACACACAGTAGAGGAGTGGTACCTCGCCAACATCCGAGTGACCACCTTGAAGGAGCCCATGGTGGAGGCAACATACTGGGTTGTAGCCATGCGGACGCGTCTCATGGCCCGTACCTACGAAAGGGGAAGTGGCGGGCCATTGGCAGTGCCAAGTGGTAAGCCTCCTACAAATCTCGCTGTTTCTATAACGGCAGCCTGCAGTGCGAAAGCATCAGCCGCCGAGCTCTTGTACCCCTGCGTGACATGGGCGCTCATGCTGGAATGGATGAGGTCAGTCAGGAGCTCCTCGCTCGGCAATGAACCTGAGGGATACGACTCTGGCAGGAGGAAACATAACCGCTAGGCGCACTTTCAGAGACTGCGGCGATAACACTGGTGAACTTGAGCATGAAGGATGCGGTGACCAGTCCTTCACAGGCCGCTGGGAGGGACAGAGGCTTCCCGCTACGCGGAGGGTGCACCTGAAATATCTCCCGATGACAAACGTCAGAGGGGGGTGCTCTTCCTCACCGTCTGAGCGAAGGTCGCCAGATGTCCAAAGCAAGCCGCCTGCAGATGGGCTACCTGAACAAACGTGACGCACTGGGTTGATGTAAGTGGGACCAGACGACGCTACCCTGAGGGCTCCCTCATCCTCAGCCTGCCTCCAGGCCTGATAAAGGGTCTTTTGACACCTCGCTGAGGCTGCTCGAGCTAGCTCATAGTCCTACGGAAGAGGAAATGCGCTTCCCAGGAATCGAACCCGTGTGATAGTCACCTCCTGGATCCCCGACGGTGCCATAAGAGAGTTGCATAGGGCATGGAAGTAAGCAAGCAACGCCGAGTCGGCCTCCGCCAGAGACATCTTGCTCGACCCGCACAGCCGGCAGCTCCTACATCGTACCTAACGACAAAAGCGTAATATGGCTCAGTTATGCCTCGAATGCCCAACTCACAAGAGAGAGTAGACAAGTGACAGCAAAGGTCACTACAGCAGCCGCAATACCAGCCAGCATGCAGCGGCCAATCTCGGAGTAGATAGCGTCCACAGCACCGTATCTGTCGTAGAGCCTGTTCCCTGCTCCCTGAAGGTGTCGTTGTCTTACATTGGTATTGTACAAACCATGAGTGCTCCCAAGGGGACACTGTACACCTCGGTTATCTGAGGGCAAAAAGGAGCCGATGCCCGGGGATCTGTGGAAGGAAGGCAGCAGCCTACAGGCTTCACATTATAGGCGAAGGCGTGGAGGGCCATGAGGGGCAAGGCCCACACAGCTGCTATGTAAGAGTTGTACCTAGGACGAAGAGGCAGCAGCACTAGGTGACCAAGACGAGGCCAGAGCCGTACTCGGCAGAGACAGCATCGAAAACCGCCCTGATGGCGAGGGTCCAGATGCCACTGAGGAAATTGGCGATAACGGAGGCACTGATAACCTGCGCAGAGGAGGGGATGTGGGAGCGGCTACCAGTAAGAATATCCTACCTTCATGGAGTTCCTTGCCCCGCCGCAAAGACAGTCCCCAGCAGCCAAAGTGACTGCCATCAGAGATAGGGTGGCCACATCAGGGCCGAACCAGTCCACAACTGTCGGTACGAAGCACAGCACCTAAGGGGCATCCCTCACTCAGTGAGCCATACTGATGATATTACCGATAATAGTATGGTAGAGAAGACAAAAGAGAGCATGTAAAATGTACAGGGGTAGTCTAGGAAACGCCGGGCTAGTCGCAGGCTCATGCTTATATTATCAATGTAACTGCACTGGCAACGCTAGTCCCCCAACGTCCCCCTTCCTAACACAACGAGGACGGCTCGTATGAAATGTCCACAGCATCGCAAAGGGCATGAATAGGCCACCCCCAATAAATACTCTGAGGGTTCCTATACGGGCACCAGCATTCCTTGACAGTACCCGCATCCCACCCACGACCTGCTAAGCATGCTGCTGTGGTGACACTGGCATTGAACTCACCACCATACCTAAAGCAGTGGGGGAATAAAACCTATACTAAGGCGACGCTCCTACTTGACATGCCGCAGTGGACCAGTAGAAGCAGGAGTGCGGCATGGGTAATTGCCGTGCCAGTCTACTAACGTCTCTCGGGCGCAGGCGTACCACTCGTTATGGTCTAGCGGGTGACCATGCTCGGAGTTCAGGCTCGCCTCGGACAGGCAGTAGACGTAGTACCTGCATTACTGCTGCAGCAGCTCCTCTGGCGAGCAAGGCTTACGAGGAGGGTATACGATCGATGGTGACATCACTGAGCACCATTGCGAGATAAACCTCGCTGCCAAAGCGGTCCACATGAGGAGTAGACGGGTGGGCAGCCACCATAGTAGCGGCCTCGCCACTCACCAGCATCTTCCATTGAGAGAAGTACCGGAAAGAGCAGACGGCCACCTCGCAGCCCTCCGAGAGGCCCCGATCGAGCGTCGCAAATTACTACCTCACACCGGCCATCCGAGTCATCACTGCATGACGGTCATTCAGGCCACCGTAATCCTCCCCGTCCGGCACAAACACTACTGCGCTACCCTCTCCAACAATCTGGGATAATAGGCCTAGGCTCACGTGAGGAGCAAGCCAGTGGAGATCCGGCCGACTGCGGATAAGCCACTGATATCGGGCACCTCTGGCTGCTTCAGCCATCACAAAATGCTGCATGCAGGTGTCCAGGATCCGGTATATGAGTAGCCGTGAGCCGCAGAAGGCCTGGCCGACTCTCCCCAGTAGGATCTGTCTCTGTCGCTGAGAGTGTATGTCGAAGCCAGCCTCTACCAGCCTCTCCTCGACCCCAACCCTCTCATCCTGGGTAAACAGCTGTACATTAGCCCCCGCCATCCGTAGTGTATTCATGAACGCCCGAGCGATGCGCCACTCGGGTCCCGACTCCCAAAGGTGTGGCATGCCCACGAAGGCGTCCACTTCATAGCCCTCGTCCACTATCGTTGATACGAAATACCGACCGACACTCTGCATGGTCTCATTGGTGACCCTACCATGGACCTTCCCATGAAAGCATATACCTACTCGTGGCTGAGCAGAGCTGCTGACGACACTCAGAACAATAATCACAGCGGAGCGAAGCAGCCGCATAAGGAGGTGAATAAAATAGATTCTCCCTCGCCACGAGGACGGTTGCGGCCGACATACCCCATTCAACGCAACTCCGGACCGATCATCCGATGCCTATAGTTCTATCGTTACCACCATCAAAGTATTAGTAAGCTGACGTTGGCAGCAGCATCTCGAGTAGCCGAGGAGTTTACTTCCGAGCATAGGATATCTTCACCAACTGCCCCTCCATGTTGTAGTCACCTCTGGCATTCTTAGCCATAGTGGCCTGGAACTCGCTACTGAAGTCTACGAACCCAACCTACAAAAGAAGTTACAGTGCAAGCCTAACTTGACATAACAAAGGGAGCTCAGACGCCCTCCATATGCGCTCTGCAGACTGAGACAGCCGTCACAATGAATATGGCAAATCGTTGGGCCCTCACTCCCGTCAAGCATACTACCTGTCGCTCGGCTATAACACGAGCACCTTCGAAGCCGGGATACGACTTGAAGACAGCGGTGAGCTTCTCTGGCGTGCACCTCGGCGGCAGATTCTCCACGAAAAGAGTCCTATCAAGAATTGCGATGTCGTCGTGATCCGGCGGCTCGCCATCTGTTCCTACTTGTTAGGTACGTTGGAGTGCTGTACAACCTTAGGTGCTGACACCGATGTGTTGAAGAAGTCCTCTGCGGTGGTAAGCTTCTGAAAGGAGAAGAGCTTCCGAAGAGGCTCCTCCCTGTGAATACCCACCTTCTGCTGTTGAGCCGGCTGCTGTCCAGCATTGAACGGCATACCTGAGACAACAGTCGCCTACAGACGCGGTCCCTCCCCTAAGCCATCCTACCTGGGAAGCCCGCAGGCATGCCTGCGAAGTTGGGAGGCATGGGTGGCATACCACCCTAAGAAAGTAGAAGTGCTAGACAACAGACCGCCGGCAGTGGATCCGAACTCACCGGCATAGGGCCTCCCGGCACTGCAGCCTTCGCCGCTGCCGCTGCTGCTGCCGCCGCTGCCGCCCTGAAATGGTCCACGGTGATGCTGAGACACCCCGATAGTCGACATTACGCTTGAGCTGCCGTATCGGGCAACTTAGCCTGTGCTGCTGCCGCCTCTCTCATTTCCCTCAACTTCTTCTTATCCCGACGGACGTAGGAACCTGAATGACATCATCAACAACAGCACAACTGCTGCCTGGCGGCACGGCGTGGGAATAGTTGTCAAGCCATAAAGGGAGGCCCCTCCGAGGTACATCCAGCCTTTACCCTACTACTACCGTCCTTCTTAGCAATAGCATCCGACTTCGTCTTGGCATACGATACCCGCATGTTTTTGCTGTATCTGAACCAGATGGTGTACTCTCCAAACATACCATCTGCTCGCCCTCACAAGCTGTGGCCCTGCAGCCTCTTCCTCGCCGACGATGACTCCTCTTTAGACGAGAAAACGACAAAGACCTGAAGGTCAGCTCCTCATGACTTAGACATGCCCCTTATGATCGAGATCAGCAGCAGCAGCCCAACGGAGCCCCTCATCGAGGGAGATACGGGGGTACTCCGGGGACGTGAGCTGATACCATTACTACCTGACCCCTCCGCCGGAGCGACCTCATCGCAATGCAATCAACGACTGTACCGCAGGGTTTACATAACTGATGAGTGAGAGATATATAACGCTACGAGAGAGTATTTCGGCCCACCTCAAGAATAGACTTCTTCAACTCCTCAGGTTTGACCCGATCATTGAGGTTATTGATATAGAGGGTCTCGTTGGGAGGGTAGTCATCCGGTGGCCTCTCATGGGGGTCCTGCCAAAAAGTCACCTTCGCCATTACTGCCATGAGGAGCTGAAAGATACTACATGAGCTAGCCGTTCAGCCAGAGGGATCTTCGCCATCTCAGGCGAGGCCGACCCGGCCGTATTTTGCCCCGCCTGTCCGCTCTGACCAGCGGGTGGAGCAAAGCCGGGGACCACGTTAGCAAATCCAGGAGGGACTGGCGGCATGTTGCCGAAGGAGGCTCCTGGTGGGGGCATGGGCAAGCCACCAGGGGCGCCAGGGAAGCTAGGCAGTCCTGAAGGTTGGATATCACTGGCCAAGAGGTCAAGAGGGATACAATACCTGCTGGTGGCGGCGGCATCGGCATGCCACCTGGCATACCCATTGGGGGCATGGGAAGACCAGAGGGTGGAGCAGGGCTCTGAAAGAGTACCGCCATGGGGACGCGCTAACTATGAATGCTACGTAGGATAGTCAGCATGGACCGTGTAGAGTACTACCTTGCCAGTAGCCGTCGGCGGTTGCGGCATACCCATGAAGGGCGGAGGTGAGGGCATCCCATGTGGGGGCTGCTGCTGCTGTTGCTGAGGCGGGACCCCTGACATTTCTCGAGTGATAGCCCCGCTGTCCAGTGGTGACTCAGTGTGCCCGCTCTCACTAGTCATCCAGTGACCCTCCTCCACACTACGGCCCTCAGCGTCGACTAAACACTACACCCACCGCTTATAGGGCAGTAATAGAAACCTATATAACGTGAAGCGGCTGCGAGCATAATCTCAGCTCTCTTGGTAAATACGTTAATGACCTTCCCGATAACAGAGGCCAACCTCCAATATAAATCACCCTCATCACGCGAAGACCTGAATAGAAGCACTTCGCTGATGGCGCTCTGTTGCTTCAACCACGAAGCCTACGAATTCCTTCTTCGGCTTCTTGACCTGAGTAGCCACCTCGCTCTTGGCAAGTCCTCGAACGGTCTTGGGCATCTCCATACGTAGGTCGAAGCAGCCGGTACCTATTACACCAAAACGATGGAAGTGATGGGCCTTTCAGGAGAGGGAGCCTTACCAACACTGGCCTGCTTGCCAAGGATGATGGAACCAGCAGGGCTCTTCAGGCTATCGAACTGTGCGTTGTTGCAGGCCTGAACAAGTGACATCCTGATTCAGCTGGTCCCGATATGCTGGTCCGACCTTAGTAAGGAAGTTGACACTTGTCTCGAACGTCATCTGCAACCACGGGGAGGCGTGAGACTCCATACCTCTACGGCTGAAGGGCCGGAACCTAACAGAGAGGAGGGGGCGTCGGCAATGATGTACGGGCGTCGTGGATAGTACCCTCCATGATGAGTCATGTAATCAGAGATGAGCATCAGATGTCTCGGGTCAACACCAATACCGTAGTGACCGAACACTCGAAGCACCTCCCGGACTATAGCAGCGCGGGCCGCCTGAGAAGAGGAAGCAAAACATACTACAACGCTAGAGCTCTCCCAAAGGAGCCAATGAACCAGTAGGAGTACTATTATAATCCTTACCTCGACACCATATCTATCCAGGATGAGACCGATGTCATTAGTGACGATACGATCATGATCGATGCCGTTAAGGCCCCATGCAATATCAAGGTTAACACCTGAGAGTCTCATAGAGGGCAGTGGGACGTGGGAGAAGCCGCCGCCTTACCCTCAGTTTCAATCATGACCTCATTGGCCTGACCCGGGCGGGGCTCCACGACGTGGACGCTAGTGATGCCGGGAGTCTGCTGGATGTACAGATCAGAGCAGAGGTCAGCGACGGCCTCCAAGATGAGAATCTTGCGGGAGATACCCTGGGATAGCTCAAGCGGTCGGGAACGAAGGACGAACCTGAACAGTTAGTGATTACTCCACCTGCCACCGAGCTCTCGAACTATTGCTCGACGATCAACGCTGATGAGATGAGTATTATGCGCGGTAGAGGTACTCACTTGGGGCCATAGAGACGGCCAGACTTGTTGAAGATAACCTCAGTCGAGTTCTTGGTCTTGGAGACTTGATAATCCTCCACGGTGCCGGCAACGGCCTGGCCTCCAACAGCCCGTCTGAGAATACACTACGTCATCCGCGTGCTACTGAAGGCAACATTACCTCTGAGTGCCCTCCTCAGCGGCGGGGGTCTCATTGTCCTCCTGGGCCTCCTCCTAAAATGGAATCCATGTCATCAAGCCACACTATGCCACCTTACTACATTATTCTTATCCTCAACTGCTGCATCATCGACAAGATCATCATACTGCCCTTCATCGGCATCATCAGCATCTACACACACAGTGAGAGCTCACTCTAGCCGGGGCCGGGACCTACCGCTGGCAGCCTCCATCCTATCAAGCTCGGCCTCTCTCTCCTCATCAGTAGCACGAGCACGCTGGGCTAATGTACGGGTGACATTCTGACTCTCGTCACCCTGGTCCTTCTGCTCAGCATTGTTCTCGTCCTCTGGAGACTCATTGAACACGTCAGCTGCACCCTCCTCTTGTTGGGCCTTGCGCGTCGTGATCTAACCGCAAGACCGCCATTCTGAGTGCCCTGCAGGAGTCGCTGTACTACCGTAGAGGTGCTCTCAGAGATCTTGATGAACTTCTTAAGGTTAGCGTTGAGCTTATCTCTGAAGTCATGATCCAGGAAGTGAGCAATAGCTGTCTGGGTAAGCGAAGGATACGCCTTCTGGATCATCTCCGGATCCACTAGTTCGACCTGCATAATAAAGCCAATCATAGACCAGTACAGAGGCTGCAACTACGAGTAGTACTCACCACAAGCTCATAGGTTCGCATGGTCTCTCCACTGGGCTGGGCAGCAGTGACCGACTCCAACACATGGGTAGCGACAACGACGTCCTTCAGAGACACTCGGGTCATCTTACCCTGAGCATAGGAATGGTGAAGCTCGGTACTGGGGACTGTAAGTGAGTTCTCCCTAACCTGCACTACCTGCAAGTCTTCTGCAGCCTTGAGGCCTCCCAGTACCGGGAATTCCATGGCCGGGGTCTCGAGGTGGCGGGAAGCGGTCTGAGGCAGAGCACAATGAAGCGACGGTCGAGCCTTGCACGGCCAGGGTACGTACCTGTACGATCTCTCTCAGACGAGGAATACCCAGAGTAACGTTAACACCACCGTGACCGGCAAGATGGAAGGTGTTCAGGGTCATCTGTGTGGAAGGCTCTCCCATACCCTGAGAACAACAGTCATCACTCAACCGACGGATACTTTTTGAACCCACCTGAGCTGCTAAGGTTCCGACAGCCTCGCCAGGATCGGCAAGAGTCCTGAGAACCATAACAATCATCACCAACAGCTGCAAATACCGTAACTTGAACAACTCACCTAGCGTATTTGTGCATAATGACATCACGGAACTCCTCAGCGGGCATCTTCTTCTCCAACTCCTCCGGTCTATGGGCGATGTACTCCGTCAGAGCGTTCTCCTCACGCTCGGACATGGCACCAGTGAACCTTCAGGACAAGACAGGCGATCAAAAGAACGACAGCTGTAGACCTCGGCAATAGCATACTCCGTGTGTGGTAAAACCAGTTTAATACCTCCATGGCGGTAACATGCTGTTCATGGGCGGCGCTTTGCCTCCATTAGCATGAGTATCCTCAACAACGAAAGCGATGTGTTCCTTCTCCTCATCTCGCAACTTATCACTAGCGTTAACCTGGCCAGCAAGTCCTCAACAGCAATCGGCCTGATCGGCGGTCTCACCTCCTTGACAAGGTTCTTAGTCCTTCGTCCACTCTGAGGTTTCTCCGCCCACTTCCGATAAAGATCGGGCAAGTTGCTCTCCATCTTAGCCTCTTCCTTAGCGACGGAGACACTGTTAGCCATGAAGGCCGAGTTCTCGTCCAGAACGTCGAACCTGTGAGCAGGAGTATGGGTACCGTGCAGTGAGGGCTCTGAGAGGGGCTTACTGTTCCAGATGGCTGACCTTGGTCACATCCATACCGTCCTCGCCATAGAGGAATTCGACGATCGAGGAGTCCGTATCGCGGACAGTGTAATCGTAGTTGATGGTAAGACCCTCCAAGTTCTTCACCAAGCACCTCTGTAAGTATCCAGACCTAGCCAACAAAGAGGTGCAGAGCGACAAAAGGGCCTCAACGCTCACCTGGCTGTCTTCACGGCTGTATCGACCAGACCCTCTCTACCAGCCATACAATGGTAGAAGAACTCCTGCGGGCGGTAGCCGGTAAGGAATCTACACCATGATGCATGCACCCGAGAGGAAACCCGCACAATGTCTGCCCACCTATCGGTGATGTAACCACCAGCTCTCGGGCCGACATCATACTGGGCGAAGCTGGGAAGGAATCGCTGCGTCCTCATACGAGGAGCACGATGACCCTCCAACTCCTGCTGGCCCAGCATGGCGTCAATCATTGAGTGATTAACCTTCGAACCCTTAGCACCTGTATAGTAATACCCATATAGGAGGAAATGGGGGCAACACATGGGTCGCCATGGCGGACGTCCTTACCTGTGCTAACCATAGCAGAGAAGCAGTTCTCCGGGAAAGGGGACATCTGGCCCTTAGGGAATAGGATATCAATGAGCTCTGAGAAGGGAGCAATTCTAACCAGGCCAGCCTACACGCCAGCATCCTACTTCCCCAGTAATCTCGATTAGTGGACAACATAGTCTCTTCCAACTCCTCGAACATGGGATGCTGGACCTTAGGATCCGCTGCATACAGCTTGCCTAACAATACATACCAAACCTATCCCAACCTCTTCAGAATTCTACAAACTACCTATCTCCTTCTGGAGCTTATGAAGGGTTGTGACATTAGCCTCCTCAGGGCTGTTTTCCTGCACCCAATCTTTGATCTTATTCCAAGAGTCCTCCCTAGCCTTGTTCAGCATCTGCGATCTAGCCTCATTGCCCTCAGGAGTGATGAGAAGATCCCTCATAGCACAGGTAAAGCCATGGAGCTGGAGGTAGAGAGTGAGCATCCTACCAAGACCTGAGCAGCAGCAAGAACCACCCTGTACCAAGCCCACTTAAGGTCACCGTGTGCTTACCAGTAAGGAGCAGGCCAGCAGCCTTGGGACCGCATAGCTCGTAGAATAGATGGGTGAGACCATTAGCAGTGGCACCGAAAGAGGCCTTATCAAGCACACCCTCTATGAGTTCAGTGTCTCTGATAGTGACCATCTGCTCCTCCTTGTTGCCGTCACTGACACCACCCCAAAGGTCCCCAGGGGTCTTGGCCTTAGCGTGATGGTTGAAGCCATTGATGATGGCCTTGTCCGTACTATGAGTAGCGAACTTGATAAGACTCTTGAGGAAGATGGTGATGACCTGCTTTCCTGTCCACAGCTTCTGTGGCTTCACAACGATCGGAGGCTCCATGACAATCCTGAAGTCCTTTGGTACTCCAGCAGGCGTACTGACCTTAGTCACATGCCCCCTAGACTTCACACTGCCAATACCCGAGGTATCGCCCTCAATGGCGGCCCTCATAGCAGTGTAGATGAGATTCTGGACCTCAGTCTTGGTCATGAAGTGATCTCTTGCAGTGAGGAAGACACCGGAGACGACATGATCCTGGATAAGACCCCGAAGGGGCTTGCCCGAGGTGGGTCCAAGATACTGATGATCGGCAGAGGCAATGTAGATGGCCTCCGCTCTGGCGTTGGAGTCTTGAGGGCAATGCAAGTTAATCTCATCACCATCGAAATCAGCATTGAATGTGTTACAGTTAGCGTAATGCATACGGATGGTCTTCTCTTTACTCAGCACCTAAACAACAAGGGCCTCAGTTCATCACCCTCAATGGTCCCTCTCCACTACCTTCACGAACAAGGCCATGATACCAGGCTTATGCAGGGTGGGCTGACGATTAACTAGCAGCGGGTCACCGTCCCTCACATGCCTGAGTACCACTCTAGGCTTCTTATCAGGGTTAGTACTCTGATAAAGGCTCCTAGCGATAGCCTTCCTCTGATGAGGCTGTCGTCCCTTCAATGACACCAACTTGCCATCTGGGAACACTACCGCAGCAGCACCGGGGTACTTATCGGGACCGTTCTCCACCAACGCACGCAAGTAGTCCACATTGAAGGAGTTCACTGGCTCAGGTACAGTCAACTGTAGAGCCGCGAACATGGGAAGACCGATCTGATTGGTCTCGAGGGAGACATCAGGACTGATGACGCTACGAGCAGCGTAGTTCACACGCTTGCCCATCATTTTCATCCTGAACAGTCCCTGCTTCCGTTCCAGGAGCTGCCGCACACCAAAGGCCACAACCTTATTCTGAGCCTTGCCGCTCTTTGCAGAATCTAGATAGTTATTGACGTTGTTCTGCAAGTCAATGAGGGCAGTTCCCAGAGTAGTCATCGGCCCCCTCTGTGGGGTTGTGACATCCGAAGGCTTCGATGTCTCATCTTCATCTGATATGAGGTTCGGCAGAGCATCGCCAGCTGAAGACAGCAGCGCAATAGCCAAGGCCCGGACAGCATCAACCCAACGGCTTACCCTTCTCCCTATCATTGGGGTTCTCTACGGCCTCCTGATCAGTCTCGAGGAGCTGCTTCAGTAGAAGGTTCGACTCAAGGATGTTCTTGAGACAGACCGTAGAGGCCGGCAGGAAGCCTTGGTTATCATCACTATCACCACCAAAACGGAGGGGTCGCAGCTTGTTAGGCGGGACGACTATATTTTGCATGAAGAAGATATCCTCTCCACGACCAACAGAGGCGGGAAAGAGGAACTCCAAGATCTCCCTTTCCTCACGCCAAAGCTTGTGGACGAGGTTGCGTACCTGGATGGACTCCCATTACTAAGCTTAATTTCTCAATCTACGGCGACTCACGTAAGTTGGGGTGACGTATTTCTCCGCCGCCTTGCCTCGCAGCTTGCGGAAGATCTTATTATAGCCATCAACACCTGAGATTGCTCTACCGTGGCCTCCATAGATAGCGCCATCTTACGGTAGAGCTCCGACTTAGCCTTGCAATTGGGACACACAGCAACGGAGACCTCATTCTCGAACTCCGTGACCAGGTCATTCCAGGCCTGTATCTCACCGGAGCTACCTGAGCAGGCCGACGGACCTACCCCTACTAGCACTCGAAAAGATCTTACTTATGCCCCAATCGGTATTCTTAGCCACGAGCTTTTCGAGGTTCTCATTGACCTCACTATGGGCGATGCCCAGTTGTTTAACTAGTGACTTGACCCTATTCTGTTCCTCACCATGACCCATAATGTACGGTACGTAGGATGATGAGCCGTCCTCATAACCTACAGGGCATCCCTGACCAATACACGGTGTCCCTCATTGGCCTACTAGCATGCTCAACAAAGGCCTCTCGGCTGTCTGCATTGGGGTCCGATGTCATATCTCTCTCCAATGCCGACCTAATCAACTCCCTCTGTCGCGAAAGCCTACCACTCCAAGGTCACTCACTTGGTTTTCTCGTCACAAGGCTCCATGACGATATCGTGAGACTCAGGTTCAAGACCGGCAAGGATGAGCTTGAACCGATCACAGTACCTGCACAGCCGAAACTCCCTTGGGATACTGTGGATGAGAACTGTGCTGTCCTCACCTCTGCGTTACGGCCTTTCTAACACGGAAGTGGTTGCAAGAAGTGCACATTCTACGTAGCACATTGTACCTGCCAACGCTCAGAGATACGGAAGGGAGGCCAAGAAGGATACTCTCAGCCAGCGACACGACAAAGATGATATTCAGTCGGAGCCCGGGCGAGCTTACAATGTCCGTATTAAAAACGGGTTGTAGACGTCGGTGGCTAGCTGTATGTGGCCTAAATGCCCAGGGCAGTCATGGACCTGATGAGGGAGGGGTAGATGATAGAGGAGAGTCCCAAGCACTGAGTACCCCCAGGCCGCAGGTTTTGCAGAGGTCACCGATGTGCAGGGGTCCCAATGCAGGGTCGTATCTGAGGAGTCGTGGCCCCAGAACGCATGGAGTTCGCTGACTCTATTACAGGCCGTCGGGCAAAGGGGCGCCAGCCAGGTTGCCGAAAGCAGCAACTTCCGTGATTTCCTTGACAGATATGTCCTGAATCTCCTTCGGGGACATGTACCTGCCGAGATCTCCTTCCCTCCAAGTAGCTATTTCCCTCCTCTCGCCAAGCAACCGATTCCCCATTGCCATCAACAACGGTACACGCGCACGTATGGCCCTGTTCTTTCTCACCCTCCCGCCCCAACTCCCGCCTCCCTGTATTACATGAACTGTACATCATGTATGGAGCACCCCGGACGGATCTGCTCTTCGGATGCCGCGGACATTGTGGTGAGCTACCACGAGGAACTGAAAGACAACGACTATGCTTTACTAACTTCAGGCCGGATCGGCGAGGCTTCAATCAGCAAAAGTTAGAGAACCATGGATGGGACTGGTGGTAGTAAGCAAGCCCAACTAACTTGTAACACAAAGGGTATCGGGGTGTCTACACCGCCCACTTGATGTTTTCGCGCGTGTAAAAACGGCCAATGATGGAAATACTTTCCACACGCTTAATCGTTGTACCATTTCCACAGAGCGTCGACGATAACTCTGTGAGCCCTTTGCGCGTTGCGTTGACTGTTCATGGAACCGTACTGAGAACCGTTACCTGTTAGCAGTCTTCCCCTTATCCTCTATGTTATCCCGCTTAGCCTCTCAAGGACGTGGTGCTCACTCGCGCAGCTTCTGTACAGCTGCGGCCGCCAAGGTTAAGCAGGGTGGGGATCCTTTCAAGTGAGTTACGATACTGAAAAACCCCTCTCATTACTCTTCTGGGGTAACGGAGTACAGCCTTTCCTATCAAGTCCACTGGGATCAAGTGAACTCCGATCTTCGTAGGTGGGACCATGATACACACTGGAGGGACATGTTCATGTTGGAGGATATGCTCACTGAGGAAGAGAGGCTCATTCGGTAGTGCCTTTCCGAGCTCCTTCCCCTTGGACTAAAGCTCTCAGGGACTCCGCCCGTGCCTTCGCGGATTCCGTCTTGATGCCCACCGTTCTTGACGGTTTCCGCAATGAGACCTTCAATAAGGACATCTTCCTCGAGTTCGGCAAGAACGGTTTGCTTGGGCCCTTCATTGAGGGTTACGGTTGCGCGGGTAGCCTTACATCTGCGGCATCAGGAGGGACGACGGTCTTCCCGTCAGGTGCCAGCTCCGTGGCTTATGGTCTTATCGCTCGGGAGGTCGAACGGGTGGATTCCGCCTTCCGCTCCGCGTTCTCGGTGCAGTCCAGTCTGGTCATGCACCCCATAAACTTATTCGGTACCGAGGAGCAGAAATCGCGGTGGCTTCCTGAGCTGGCTACAGGTAGTTCGACAACTCGAGCGCAGGAGTAGGCTGTAGGGTTGCAGGGACCAAGATCGGCTGTTTCGGTCTTACTGAGCCTAACCATGGCTCGGATCCCAGCGGTATGGAGACTGCTGCGAAGAAGGTCGACGGTGGCTGGAAGCTCCATGGGTCGAAAGAACTGGATAACTAATTCTCCGATAGCAGACGTGTGTGTCGTCTGGGCTAAGTGCGATACTGACGGCCAGGTAGGCTATGTAAGCGTATCATAGGTCGAGGCCAGCATCCGCCAGGTCCGAGGATTCCTGGTTGAGACCGAGTGGAAGGGCGTATCCTGCCCCAAGATCCTCGGAAAGTTTTCCCTACGGGCGTCTCCAACCGGTAGTCCTGTCCGTTGAGCATAACTCGTTAAGCTGCTCGGCGTAGGCATGATCCTGATGGATGATGTATTCGTACCGGAGAGCTCTCTCCTTCCCGGTGTTACAGGGATGAAGGGCCCATTCGCCTGTCTCAACTCGGCTCGTCTAGGTAGGAGCATCACTTATAACTTGATGGTATCACGAGTCCTAGGGATTGCCTGGGGAGTGGTTGGAGCAGCTGAGTACTGTATGGGCGTGGCCAGGCAGTACACCATGGACAGGAAGCAGTTTGGCCGACCCCTAGCCGCTAACCAGGTGATACGGAGGCGAAGGTGTGTGTGCTTCATTAGTCGATTGCGGCATTCTGAAAAATCGGTTTTCCTGCTATTATGGCCGTAAGTGAATACCAAAAATTTGGGGGGAGCCTTTTCAAAGGTCTGTCGCGTATTGGTCACTGTTCTCGCACTCACGGCCCGTGTTGGTGAGCTCATGGTGACGCATCTTAGCTCATACAGAAGAAGATGGCAGATCAGCTAACCGAGATCCATTCCATGACTCTAATGGCCCATCGAGCTACTCAACTTAAAGATGAATATAAGGTGCACGGCGAGGTTATCCAGGGTTCGCTGCTGATAGCATTCCGATGCCTCTTTAGTTGCATAGCAACGTCATCTCGATGTGTAAGCGTAATAACTGCGGCAAGGCCCTTGCGATTGCTCGGGAGGCCCGGGACATGCTGGGTGGCAATGGGATCGTCGATGAGTAGTGGACGGGTGCTCAGATATCTCTTTAAGAATCCTTTGCTGTGCGCTGCTAGGTACGGTATAATAAGACACGTGATGAACTTAGAGGCCGTGAATACGTACGAGGGAACTCATGATATTCATGCGCTGATATTGGGACGGGCGGTCACGGGGTTGTCGGCCTTCAAATGAGATAAGTTTCGAAGTAACTTTTTTGTTGAAAATAGGCGGAGCGATGCACTAATTGCGCAGTCATTATTGATCAACATGAGCCGGATAATGCGGTTTTAGAGTTTTTACTATTTTTTAATTGTGTCCCTAGTGGTCAGCGAGAATGACCTTGAGTTTGAGTGTGGTTCCGGAAGGGCTCGCAGCTGCGTCGCGCGCTATGCCTGGAGGAGTGCTTGTCTAAGTCCTGCTCTGTTTTCTCTCTTCTACATGTCGTCGCATTCGACTCCGCTTCAGAACCAGTATCAGGATACCGTGACGGAGATACAGGACGTGCAGGAGCGTAGTAGATGGGGTGTCTATTCTTTGCACAATGGTGCCATGTTAGGGTTGCACAAGCTCTACGGCAAGGTGCGCACACTCACAGCGCAGAAGAGCGAAAACGAACAAGTGAAAAAGGTAGGCGGACTCGGTTGCCCCGCCCCTGCGTAGCGAACTTGTTAGAAGAGTTGATCTCAGGAATTCGACGTTCTGGAGGATGATGGTGTAATCTGGAAGCTCGTCGGCCCAATCATGGTGGGGCCACTGAGGGGCTGCTGCTGCAGTCTCGTCTCATCATTCTTCCTATAGGTACGGCAGGATAGGGAGGAAGCCATTTCCAACGTAGAGAAACGCTTAGAGTTCATCACCTCTGACTTGTAATAGTGAAGCTCCAATCGCTCCGCAATCATTTTCGTGAGTCGGTAGGGATAAGACCAATGACACGGTAAAGGAGCTCGAGGAGAAACTACAAAAGAAGTCTGATGAGGTAGGCAATCGGATGGTACAGGCCACCCGTCCTATGGTCTCCTCTTTAGTTGGAGGAGCTCCAGCAGAAGTTCGCTGCTATGCATCAAGGACAGAGCGGCCCTCAGGCGACAGTCAATTAGCCATTGTGAACGAACGACTTTTCGTTAACTCCGTGGGTTGGGTTCATGGGTGGCCATATAGCGTCTACTACCGCCTCGTCTCCTAGTATTGTTTTGGGATGTTACCACTAGATGCCTTCTCGACGCCAGAGGTGCTATTGGTAGCAGCCGTGGTTGCGGCAATAGTACTGATATTCTATCCGTACTTCGTATGGAGGAAGGAGGCCGCAGCACTCGAAGGCGTCCAATCACCGTAGTATTCTATACCACTCCTTCACCAACCTCCCGGGAAAGCAACCCTCCAAATGTCGTTGTTTCAGGGTCGCCCGAATATCGTGGCCTGGGGCCAGCCCTCAGAGCGCAATCAATGAAATTTACACGGAGGCTTCAGTGGACTTGAGCTTGGTAGTAGCACCATTGATCGGCTCATCAGACCCATCTGCCCCTCCTCTATCAGGTTGTCCCTGCGTACAATGAAGTCGAGAGGCTCCCTCTCATGTATAGAGAAACGATAGCGGTAGGAGAGGGGTTCTGGAGGCGGGTGTTGGAGTTCAGTTGACCCCTCTCAGTACCTCCGTCGGCGACTCGATAAGGACCCTACTATGACCTGTGAGGTGAGGCTCTCGATGGACCGATGCGTCTACTTTTACCGGAAGCTTCCCTAGCTACCTTCATTCGTCTTGTTTGTTCGTTCGGTAGACGTGAAATTGTTCAGATAATAATAGTGAATGATGGTTCTCGGGATGCTACGGAAGCCGTGGCCCTTCGTCTTGCACGGGAAAACGATTTCCCTAAGATCGACACGAGAGTAGTGGGCCTTGCTCGGAACATGGGGAAAGGAGCAGCGGTAGGTGCAGTTGCCTAGAGGCCTGCCTGTGATTGTTCAGCGTACAGGTCCGCTATGGGGTTAGATGCTCTCGGGGGCGTCGCATCTTGATGGTAGATGCTGATGGCGCTACCAGGATCGACGACCTGGACCGACTAGAGGAGGTTATGAATAAAGATCCCGGCGTTGCTGCGGTGGGTGTTGCATGCAACCCTATACGACTTTGATGGTCCCTACCTCAGACCTTCGGATCGAGAGATCATCTCAGAGCTACCGATGCTGTAGCGAAGCGGAGTCCTATTCGGAACGTAAGAATGAATACCATTCGGCTGCACCATCTGATGTGTTGGATGAGCTTTCCTTCACGGTTAATACTGCTGTTGGTGTTCAGGTCCTCATGGCCGGCTTCCACTTCATTGTATGGCTTATGGTTGGTAAGCCCTCGTTACGTCCTCCTCTACCCCACACCCCCGCCCAGGTACTTCCATCAGAGACACTCAATGCGGGTTTAAACTCTTCACGAGGGATGCGGCCCGGGATATATTCAGCAGTCTTCACCTCAATCGGTATGCCACGCCCCGACTCCCCACCTGCTGTTACTAATTACCTCTCCTTCAGGTGGGCCTTCGACATAGAGATCGTGCTTCTAGCGCGGTTCATGGGGCTCCGCGTTGTAGAGGTAGGCGCCTCGCGCTTCCTTGTTCGTTCTCTATACAGTATCGCGTCAGGTCCCTGTCAATTGGACTGAGATACCGGGTTCTAAGCTCCACATCGTGACCGCCAGCCTGCAGATGCTTCGGGATATCGCCAGCGTAAGTTTGCTCTTGTCGTACTCTCGAGTTACGCATCGGTATCAGGTACGTATCTTCTATGGCATCGGACTGTGGGATGTCGAACCGCCAAGTCCCTGTCGGGAAGGTACGCGGACTCCGGAGTATTCCCAACGTGGCTCTCAGCTGGTCTCTGTTCTTAGTCCCAGGGTCCAGCAGAGAGGTATCAACGTCAGGCCCCTCACCTATCAACTGAGCTGTTCATTATTGTTTTTCATAGCAGCGCACTTGGTGCATTTAACGGGTTGAGCTTTCAATTGAGCCTGGTGAGATGACTGATCATTCGATTATACTGTGTTTACTTACTTCTAACCTCCATCCTCATTTTCGAGGCTATACACGTCAGGCGAATTGTAGGGATCCGCTTTACTGGGAGTACATAATCTGCCTCGTAGTGTATCAGATTAGACGTAGAAGCGTTCAGAGCCACAGCGGAACGCTCGCTGTGAGTGCCCTCGCTACGGGCGACCGATCCTGCAGTTTAGGCCTTCGAAGAGCTCGGTCCAAAGGTTAGGGTTCTAAAAATCCCATTAGTCGGATGAATCGTCTCTTCCGGACCAAAACCAGCATCGCAGTCCCCAGATTGGCCGCCGACGACGCAGCCGCCGTAGCCAAGGTTGATGCATGCACGCAAACAGAAACAGCAGTACACATCGACAGTTACGTTATGACGGAGGATGCCGTCTGTGATAGACAAACCCAGACAGCCGACCTGCCAGCCAGGGACCAACGTAGTCAGTCAGGCAGGCGCCTTCGTACACTATGCCCGTGTCAGACACAGAGACGGACCGGCCCTCACGTAGGGAGAGGGGAGTTGTAGCGGATGTTAGATCCGATACGGGCCAGACCAAAGCTACATGCACAGTAGCGATCCCCTCTAGATGTCGCCGCACACAAACGGAGGATATCACAGCGTGGTACGTCTCACGCGCTCACATACTGACCTGGTCGGGCGTAGGGCGGGACTGGTCAGCAGCATGGTAATTGGAGGAGCTCATACGATCTCTATCAGGTACTTCTCGCCAGACCTATGCAGTAGCTCCGAGTATCAAGCCGAACTCACACGACTTTTCAACTTCCTCTTTGGAGACTGGAAGGAAGGCGATGTAGATGCTGCTTCCAAGATTGCACACCATCCATACGTTCGGAAGCTGCAGGCTAGACTGGTACCTCTGAAATCTGCATGTAGTGATAGCCGCAAGATCTCATGACCAGGTCATTCTCCAGCAAGAACTCGACTATGCTAAGTCGATGAACCTGGCTGACATCAAACGCTCGTTGAAGCACCCTCCCGCTGCAGCACAGTCGACTTACCCAGAGCAGGCGCAGCCACCAAGTGCCGCCTCAGTACAGCAGGCTCTTCCCGGATCCGAGGCAACGACCGCTGACGACCGGACAAGCCTCTATGAAGTTCGACTGCCGGAGGGGATAGATGTGTTAGGCTCTCCAGACCTGAATGCTCCCAAGGTTGGGTACCTCTCGAGAGGGTCTCAATTCGTAGCCAGGCGTGCTTTCCTCGCCCTCGAGCCTCGTGGATGGATATGCCTAGGAGGGCTTGAAGCGTTGCTCACGGGTATCATCAGCGTCTTATGACCTAGGCTTGAGTTCGAGTCGTCTGGTGTACTGCCTTTTTCAACGAGGGAGGGGCACTTCTATCAGTAGAGGCCTGGTCCCCAATGCCCAGGGCTCACTCACCGGCTGACGTCAGACGCACCTGAGGGGGAATGCAGTATTCGCACCAGCGCCGGAAGCAACAGCAGGAGTAAGCTGGAGATCCCATACCATACAGATCATCACTCCAGTCCTTAGGGTCGGTGCAAAGGCTAAGGCAGCGCCCACTCCTCGGGACAGCAGGCAGCTCATCTCATCTGCAGAGCTCTCGGAAGCAACGCCTAAAGGATATCACTACGATACAGGCCTGAGACCAGAACTGAGGAGCCCGGGTGCGCGGCCCGCCCCTGCTGTGGCTGTGACAAGTAGCCGCCCGACGGCTAGAGCAATCAGGACTACGCTGCCGAAGCATGCGTTGCGGCCACCATGGGCAGAGACGGGACCTCGCGGACGTTCGCCACCAAAGAGGAAGGCGGGGAGGCAGTTCCAGTGGATGGCCGCCGCAGATGGTGTCGTCGACAGTGCCGAGAATTGTCCAGGGCAAGAAAGGCGCGACTGATTCTGTTGCGGAGGAGGCCGGGCTAGCGACTGATGCCCAGCGGGTGATAAGATCGCCATTGAATGCCTACCCTCCTCCAAGCACCGGCTGGCCAGCGAGTGTGAAGTCTAAATTGGCATTAATGACGGGAGGGGCTTCGGTGGGAGGGGTGAGGAAGGACCATATTGCCTCCGTGAAGGAGTCGATCAAAGAAAAAGCCGCCCGGGACGGAGCGACTGAGGTCACCACAGTGAATCCAGCACCGAAGCAAGGAACCCATTCGGTGGAGGTCACACCGTCTAAGACAATCTCCGATAGCGCGACTCCGTATGGGTCTCATAGGGTTGATCACACTACTACCAAGGCCGGTCCTTACGAGCAGAACTCTGAGGGCGGTCTCTACCGTGAGATGGAAGATACTTATCCCCAGCCCTCTTCCGCGGACGACGCAGCGAATCGGCAAAAGTCTTCGAGACGGGGGGACGAAGAACCGTACCCTGGGGATAATCAGACGGGCGGCGAGTTATCTCTCAAAGGTGCGGACGAAGGGCAGCATATCGTGTACGTATCAATTCCGGTGGAAGACCTTCGCAGTGCCTTTGGAGACGAGGCGGCCCTCTGTCGGGATTTCAGCAACTCCAGCGCAATTCGCTGCTTCTTGGGGTAGAGGAGAGTTTACCACAACGTAGTTAGTGCATTCCCCCATTACCTGTCGAGGTGCTTCCGTGCAACCGCGAGGCTGCGCAGCTTGAAGAGGATATTAAACAGAGTTGAACTTGGAATCAGTGTCGGTCTTCTCGGGAGGAGCGGCACTTGTGATGGAGGTGCTGTGCCATTCATGACGATTATAGCAGTAACTGCTGCCTCGTGACGACCAATAGTTCTATCTCCCTTCGTAAAATAGACATCAGACCGTCTTGTTGGCAGCTCGTGGAGAGCAAGTGTTGTCTGGGGTCAGGATACAATGAATGCCGGCATCCAGGGGTCTCCCTCGACGTAACAGCTCTGGCGTACAAACTCTGTCGGGTTGTCCAAGACAAGGACGCGGAGGTTTTCACCAGTGCTTACCCTCAATATGCCAAGCTCTTCCAACGGTAGCTGCCGTGACTAAGATGATTATTCTGAATGTGCCCGCCCCTCAGGGCTGTCGTCCAGTCTTCCGAGGAGGCTCTCAGAGACGCTCTGCTTGGAGCACAGGTTAATCGACAACGGTACGCGGTGTGGGGCACTCCTATTACAGGCCCGCATTGCTGAGTTCCCCACAAGGGCCCCTTGGAAGACATCGTCTTCACATCAAGAGCGGTAAGGTCTCGGGAACACCATCTACATAGTGTCTCCGTCTCGGAAAGAACGCTGCTCCATCAGGGCCGCTGCTGCCGTGGTTATTCAGCGGTATTGGAGGCGATTGAAGGCCAGTATGACTGATCAGGCGGAGCATTCTAATGATTTCGCGGCTTCCAAGGTGCATAAATGTCCCGTCATTGCATAGATTTGAAGGCAATTGGTGCTCTCAGAGGCCCTGGACGAAGACTGACAGCGTTGTACCTTGGAAGGCTTTCTGGTGGAAAGCGCGGAGAGCAAGAAAAGCTTGGGAAGAGCAGCATGTATGCGTGGCCCCGGACAGCGCGTTCTCCTTGTCGTTCATCGTAGGCATTTCCTACCCCACTAAGCACGTACTTGAGTCCCACGGCTCATTCTCCCAGCACGAAGCGAGTGGCTTCGGTGTATACAGGACCAACGCAGGACCCTACAGAGACCCATTTGCACAACTTCGAGGTGTGCCTCCGGGCAGCCAATATTAAAGCCTTTGGAGACGTCAGAGCTCTGGTGAGGTATCTCGAGGACTCCGACGTGCTCCCAGAGCTCCTTGGGTAGGGCTTTCACTCCGACCCATGAGGAAGTTGCCGCCGCAGGTGCTCTTCTGTGGTGACACGTATATCTAGACTGACTGCGAAGGGCCATCTGGTGGTGATGGAGATGAGTGTACGAGTCAAAGCAACAGATGGCTTATGCTACGGAGATAACGGTAGGTTGTTGAGGCCCTCGCCTTTGCGGTCGACGATGCCGAATTATCCCGATCTGCTCATGAACTTGGAGTTTGTCGCTCAAAGGCTTGCACTAAAAGTCGCCCCTCCTCCACCTCTGAAAATCGGTTCTCCGATCGCTTTCGTCTCCCACGGGCCTCCACCAATATCCTATCAGCTAACTGCGACCACGCCGGAATGCCTGTGTACTCCAGTATGATGTGTTCGAAGATGGCGCGGATGATCGAGGGCCCTCACGACATCTTCGGCAAACACCCTCGGCTGCAGGTCTTATTCGAAGGGTGAGAGATCCGTGATTGTCAAGTCAATGACTACTCTCTCAGTGCTGCTCTCTGGACACCGGACGACCTTCAGAGCCCCCGATCGGCAGCAGGTTGTGTTGAGACAAAGGACCCTATACGAACGACAGGATGAGGTGGGGGGATATCAGCGCCCTTTAGTATCCGGCCTGCAGGTGAGATGCTGGGCGGCAAGGCGAATTCAGCGATGCTTTCGGCGCCGCCTGCTCCGAGACGGCTGGTCGGCACGTGCCACTCAGCCGTGGAAGCTGGCTGACGAGCCGACCTGGAGACAGATCGAGAGGTGCCATTGAATACGGCCTTGGGCTACCCACGTGCAATTACATCAGTTCTAGGTTCATGGATGCCGCCGTCATCATCCAGCACCATTTTCGGCTATGGCGCTCCTGGAGGCGCAAGAGAGTCGCGGCGGAGCAGGCACATGAACAACCGAATGTACGGTACATCAAGTACCCGGCGTTATTCGAGGCGTCGGAGCGATCTTGATATTCAGGTTCAATGGATTGGCGAGGCCAGCACCGCCGACCTCCCGTGGGAAGTATCGAGCACCTCTCAATGAACACCCCTTCCACAGTGTAGTTTCTGTCCAAATGCTCAGCATGATACCCATTCCGTGTTAGTAGTTATCTTTAGAAACGTCGCTGTAGTCTCCAGTCTGTTGTAGTGTTTGACGCCAAGGGGTTGAGTTCCCTGTCGAGAGGCGGATAAAATAGATAACAGAGAATGTTCACTTGGGTATGGTTACTTCGCGATAAATCACCCTTTTCCCTGTCTTAGAGGAAGCTGGGGAACGGCCGGGTGATCCATGAAATCGGGGAAGCACGTCAATGACTGGCCACCTCCATCTGAGTTGCCGCTCTCGTGCGATCGACTGTTATCTTCTTATCCATGCCCGCGCGCGTGAGCACCTGACCTGCACAACTTTAGACTCCATTGGTCGGAATGATTGGTGCCATCTCAGTCGATTGAAGCATTCAACTATCAACGCAGCACCCGGTCCATCACAACACACTACGAACACATATTCTCTATCACATCACATCCGGCAGCCCATGCTTACATCACCGTCAAAACCGATTCACATAACGCATAAAAATGATCGAATAACGTAGAACATAAATCAACATGGCAACCATGAACAGTAAATTCACATAACGTTAAATTATAGTAAGATCATAAATAATAATCATGATTAGCACGTGAAGAATCATCCTCGCATCGTGATCGGGATGAAAGTGATTCTCCGGTAAACCTCAGTATTGATTGGACACCTTGTTCGTTGCTCTGCGTACGATGCTTCGGAAGCCATTCTGGATTCTCGACAGCCGCGGGAGCCCCTCGGTCGCATGCTTACGATCCCAATCTTTTATGTTACGCCTCCCGAACGTAGGATGGAAATATGAATCCCATTGTTTATCTGATTCCACGATCTCCGAATGTTCGAGAATGAATTCGTAACGCATGAGCGGAACATTTGGGTTCTCGGCAATCACCGAAAGCACACGTTCCAATCCAAAGTAGGTGATTTTGGTCATCGTCTCGGTTGCATTGTTCAGCTGCGTCGCGATCACGCGTGCGACTCTGCCGTCCTCTACATCCAACTGGAGCCCCATTGAGCCTGCTCTTTTACCATAGTACGTGCCGTCCTCGATTTCGGTGTAATTAGGTTGAGTATAGTAGGGGTCGAAGCTGTTGCTTTTGCAGAACTTATTGACTGCAGCAGCAACTTCTGGATCATAAGGGTCGATGGAGGTGAAGCAATCTCGTCTCTTGTCGGCTATCAACGATGCTGAATGTCTCGTCTGCTCCCTCGTCTCATGCTTGACACGAGTTATCGTCGCAAATCGGACAGAGAATACGTCGGCGTAATTGGCATACTGGGTCGCTGGTATGCATTGGAAGCCGTTGTCCGTCATGGTAGCGGGCCCAGTACCCAGCACAGCGCCCCTTTCTTTGGGTTCGATATAGTATCGGTCACCGTTTCGCCGGTCGTGAACAGTTAGCCATTCTATACGTCTAGCTTCCTCACCGTACGCTAGACTCATCATTAGAGGGATATAAGCTTGGTTGACGAGGCGCATCGTGAAGATTTCGAGCAAGAACTGGAGGGAGAAGTCGAGTGAGCTCTGACTCTGATAAGCGAATTGGAGCCGCGTAATCGGGGATTCGCGGAAAACCTATAAACGCTCGATATCAGGGGCGGGCGAGCACGGGGTACACTCGTATTTCTTGCTCGAAGAAGTAAGCTCATCTCGCTCCGTGGCAGAACTGGTCTGGTCCCAGGCCTTCCTGCCCGCTCATATGTGGTAGAGCGGTTGTCTTCGCTCGTAGACTGGCTTACTCCCTTGCAGCCAGGGCTCCATACGTTTACAAGCAGATGATATTCGCTACTGTGGGCTAGCGCAGTACATCGCATACTACGGAATTTCCCAGCTCGAAAATGCATGCTTTCTCTCACGCTCCGACTGGGCTGCGACTCGGTGCCCGGGGCACCGTGCCCCCGAGCATCGTCGTCCGAGTCCGCAGTTGCTCTCAGGTGACTACTCATCGAAATTGTCCAGTCATGGAATCGGCTCAGGATGAGCTCTCCATCAGCATGCCACCTCGTCAAGCGAGGGCTGCTTTGTTGAACAGTCACTGAATTGCAAAAGCGTTCATCTGAACGGGCATTCGTCTAGGTACTGCTGGATTATCCGGATTGCCTACTCATTGCACTCAGGGTAGACATTTGACAGATCGCTTGAGAACATGATAACGAGTTATAATCAGAAGTGCTTACCACAAACGGGGGAGTAGTTCAGCCACGAACTGATGGCACAGTGGGGGCGTGTAGTCCCTGTCTTTGGAATCGGCGGGTCTGCCGCGGCCCTTCGTTGAAGAACAAAAGCAAGACGCCTCTCAGTGATAGCGAGATAGCAGCCATTACCGAAATTTTGATCAATTGAAAGCCACCAAGATTGCCAGCATCTCTCTTTCGGGGTTGTTCCCATACTTAGGGACAGGGAACTACGAGGACCTAGATGCATGTCATGGTAGTATAGTTCATTGCCTTCGCGTGCCAAACCTCGACTCGAGCACAAGACACCACAGGATTGGGCTATCATCTGGACTCAGCGGCTCGATTAAGCAGATATACAGCAATATCCATATACAACCGACGACCAAGCACGACAGGGCACTATGCCGAAATACATCACTGTGCCGAGATACATCCATGGATCGGACGCTGAACCTGCCCCTTAGAAATAAGAAAAAAATGGGTGTGTCGAGGCACACTTCGCAACAGTAACTGGTCTGAGCGTCACAGCTTGCTTGGAACTAATGATCAGACCACGCACAAGAGTCGTGCCAAGGGCTAACACTTGCGGCTAGCTGAGACCGACAGAGTTGTGTGCCGAACACAATACAGGGGACGAGCAAGGTGAGGTAACGACTCCGGCTCGAACTGTACCTCCAAGCACACGTGCTTTCCAATTCGTGCGTACGGGAATCTGCAATAGTTTCTGCGGGGTGTAGGTTCTCAATCTTGTTGCTCAGTCTTCGCTGTGTCATCGCTCCGTTGAGTTCGGGTGTTCACAGTCGATGCTTGGGAGGGTCAAGGGAATTATTGTATTGTGAGTAGGCCAAGTTGGTCATGTTGAGACGCCATTCAACTTGTTCGAATGCTCGAAATAATAATTTCAGCCTCTGTGACGTTTGCAACTGCGCAACGCAACGCGGCATCTGATATTCATTGTATTGAAACACACAACGGACACATAATCACGATCACATCATGCCGCCTAACTCCCTTCGCGACACGTAACCAGATCTAAGCAACATATGAATGTAATGACGTGGCAAATAATCATGAACACAGTACATCGACACAGAGTGAAAACAGTATATAAACGCAGAGTCGGATGATAATTAGATCATAAATGAACGAGACTAGATCAAAACAGATACACCTACTGGATAATCATAATCGCATCGAAACTCGAGCTTGTAGTCCTCTTACAGGGACTGATATTTCGCCGACCCAGTGAAAATTCCTCTCAGTCCAGATAGGGGACCTTTTTTCTTGCCACGTGGGAGAGACCTTCCGTGGCCTCTCTTGATTTCGGCCGCGGTAGGAGTCCTGCAGTCCCAGTCTCTCAGATTAGAACTACCGACCACGCGACCGCGCAGAACCACATCGCTCTCCTTTGGCTCGAGCATGAATATATAGCGCCTGTGTGGGTTAGTCGAGCATTCGACAATCACCGAGAGCACATCCCCCACTCCAAAGTAGGTGAGTTTGTCCATCGTCTTAGCTACATCATTCAACGGCTCTGCGTTAACGCGTTCGACCGTACCGTCTTTCACATCAATCTCGAGTTTCATAGATCCAGTTTTCACACCAGAGTACGTGCCGTCCTTGATCTGAGCAGCATTGGAACTATCAGCGACACGGAACTCATGATTCTTGCACATCTCGTTAAGGTCCGCAGCTACTTCTGGATTGGGCGGGTCGAGAGCGACGAAACAGTCACTCTTCTCATTGGTGACCACTCTTGCAGAGTACCACGTCTGCCGCTTCGTCTCGGCTTCTATACGATTTATCCAGACATTTCGGACAGAGGATATGCTGGAAACCGTTGCATATTGTGTCGCTGGTATGCATTGGAAACCGTTGCGCACCGTGGCAGAGGGTCCAGTACGCAACGTGGAACTCCTCTCTTTAGGTTCGATATAGTATCGATCACCGGTCTGCATGTTCGTAGAAAACAGCCATTCTAATGGTCTATAGTCATGACCGCGAGCTAGGGTGGCCGTCAGGAAGAAGAGCAGTTGGCTGAGGAGACGCATCGTGGAGATGTTCGGCCAGAACTGGGCAAAAAGACGAGTGACCTCTGAGCGGAGCACTGCTGCGATTTAGTGGATTTCCGGAAAATTATAAACGATCGAAACAAAGAGCGTCGCCCAGGGTAAGTCTCCCTTGTCGCGGGCGCACATGGACTCATCAGAAATTTCCAGCTCGACGGATGGTGCCCTCCTCTGACAACAAGGAAACTCCTTTCCGAAAAGTACGATAATTCTCGATGAACGAGCGTACCAGTGATCTCCCAGTCAACATCTTTAATATTTGGCCCGGAGTCGGTATGGAATGAAATAGAGTTCGACTGACAATGAAATCAAGGGTGTTAGTATCGCACCCAGCCTGCGATCATCGCAGAACGGTCCCACGGCGAGCAAAGTTTCGCTGACCCGTGGCTCACCGCGGAGTTACATTTCATGACATACATTCTCGAGCGTCTTGACAAGACGGTCTTGTGCACAACCAGTCTTGTATCTATTGAGCTCACACTACGCGACGGAGTACCATGCAGCAGTGGTTGAAGAAATCCTCGAAGCTCGGTGGGTCTTCTTTCCGATACAGTGCGGAAAACAAACAACCGAAACAGCTTCTTAGCCTCTGCAGTGGAGCAGGGATCACAGCGATACGGCATCTGTGCGGGTGAAGGCTTGTGTCCTCGGGGAAGTGAGCTGTAAGAATGAGGTCCCGAGCGCTTTCACTTGAACTCAATTTCACAAGCGAGCGAAAACTCAGAGGAAAATGTTGGTTGTTATTCGATTGCTCAGCTACGAGTCATTATTCTCTACCACTAATCTAGATAACAAAACACACAATGAGTCGACCGTGAGCCCCGACTAAGCAGCTTTCTTCATATATAGACTCGGCAGGAGTCCACCGAAGATAAAACCCTCCTGAACAGCACTGAGCCAGCACCGCCTAAAAGTCACTTTCATCACTATCGTAATCAGAACCGTAGAGTTCTCGTTCTTCCTCCTCCATGTACTCCATATGGAATCCATGGTCCTCGTGACGGGTATACTTGACGTAGTGTCTGAGCTTCATGACAGAGTACCCTGCACAGTAAGTGACCCTGTTGCCACGTACAGCCTCACGTCTACCACGTATAGCTATATAGGCCTTCCAGTCATCGCTTATGCTCAGGGAGCAGATGTCTTCATAGCCGAAGCACTCATACTCACAGCGAGGAAGAAGGCTCTCGGGGCAGTGGCACTCTGGCGGTGCGAGGACGGCATCCTTGTACATATCGTAGACGAAGAACATCTCATCACGCTGTCCACCAAATGAGCCAGCGCAGACCCTGCCGTTGGTGAAGGGGACGAAGCGGCAAGCGATGGCCTTGTGCCCTGGGGACTCCTTGACAATACCCATCCCCTTCCGCCAAAGACAGAGCTCACCCTTGGAGTTACCCTTCGTATAGAGTATATGGGTTGGGCGGCCCTTATCCATAATAGCGTCTTGGAACACAGGGTCAGGGATGATGAAGCCAGGATCCCACTCGTCCTCGTCGTCCCAGACTGTTAGACGATCGAGATCACGTGTGAGCCTGATCACCCTCTTGAACTCACGACTCTTTGGACTGAGCATGTATAGCCAATCAGTCTCCACACCGACGAGGAAGAGGTAGCCTTCCACTGCCTTCAACTGGTGGCACAGTTCGGGAAGCTCCATAATCGCCGGGGCGGATGGTCCTCGCATCACAGGTCTTCTGAGAAGATGGGTGGGGTCATCCGATAGGATGTAGTACAGCTGCCCGTTCACCAGACAGCCGTACTCGAGTACACCTTCAAGCCGGCAGACAACCTCGGGCGGCCTCTGGCTAACATCGTTCATAGGGACCTCGTGGGGAGGATTGAATCCTGCAATCAGAGGCTGTGGACGAACTCGAGGACCGCCTTGCAGCCGCGCAGCGACGATCGTACTTCCGCCGACCACGCCTATGATTTCATGTGGCTCGACTGTGGTAGAGCAGTCTGACTCGAGAGGGACAAAATCGTTAGCCAATCTGGTACCATTTACGTGACCACACACATTGGGGTAAGTAGGAGGGAGGTAGCTCCATACAGGATTCACCAGATCGTCGCATTTATCACCGAGGTAGCCATGAAGAGCCTTCAGTCTCGCCGCGGCTAGAGTGGGAGCAGTGGACATGCTTAAAATTAGGCTATGCCACAACTGGTGGTTTGAGAATTGAGGGATGAAAGCATTCACCCCGGCGTCTCTCAGGGGTCATGACTTGGTGGTCGCGGGCATCGGCTTTCCCAATAGAGTTCGCTCATTCATACACGCAAGGTTTGAAGACTTACTGGGAAGCGATTTCACCGGAAATATCGCATAAGCTAGAGAATGATAGCGGAGACATTCTATAGCGGAGACATTTCATTTCGATATGTTCTCCACAAAAGTGACGCTAATAGATCGACTGTGAGCTGTGGACTCGATCACTCAACCACACATCGCCAGACCACAGTCTCAGGAAAGGGCAATACCAACAACTCCAAAATACAGTATACTGCGTGGTTAAGTATGAGGGCGTACTTCGATTGATAGGATTATGTCATTGCAAGCGCCCAGGACGGTCCACCCTTCGAGGCACCACACAACAACTGGGCGATTTGAGTGATGGATCGATGACAGTTCTGCACCCGATCATACGAGCCGTATGTGCCGACGAAGGAGCCATATTATTGCTCTGTGAGTGCACAACTATAGATCCTACAGTATAGAATCTCCGCTCAGCATGACGCTCGTGAATGACTAGAATGTCGAGCTTTGCGTAGCCGAAGTGTTGCTTGAACGAGCCAGACGGCGAAAATAGACAAAACACACAATAGGAGAGGACGACGCTCCATAAAGTTGAACGAGGCAAATCGCCACACAGCTGCAGCTAATGTTCGACCCTTGCTACTGCATCGATTTGACACTGTATCACAATTTATAATGTTCTTGTAGATAGAATCTCAAGATTCCACTGAGCATTTACTGCGTGAGTTCATGATGTGAACACATGTTTCGGTAGGAGGACGAATCCGAAGTGGCCCATCATCCTTTTGTTAACGAAGGATGATCATCATGATCCATCTCGGCCCAACTAAGTAGGCACTTCTTCACGACTAGTCCGATCATTCTCGAACAACGAGCGTTGTATACTTAGTCCATTTGATTATGGAAGGATGGAGGAGCTGCTCTCTACGCGTTGGCTGTCGAACGCCCAATATGGTGCATCAATTCGAGCAAGTATACCAAGGGCACTACAGCAGCCGTGGGCGACCACTATACGGAGGGTCATGACCGGCGAAGCCAAGAGCATATTTAAAATCCGACACCGGCAGGAAGAGAGAGGCAGAGAAATAACACCTTGCGAGCTTCATACGAATGTGAGAGATGCTAAAGTTAGCAATAGTACATGGCATACATCACCCGGTCGAAAAATGAACTCGTGAGGTCATCACTGTGAAAAGTGGATTGAAACCACCACCGGTCTTTTGGTGAGTCAGAACTACAAGACCGCTCTGGGTAATCGCCAGATAACGGAAGGAGCTGAGCTGTTGGTCTTGACCACAGCCCTCAGAAGGGCGCAACGTAAAGAGCACCGACATGCTCCACATATCCAACAAACTGACAGAAGAAAAGCTCTTGCAATACGGTCGGGCAGCAACACATACTAGCTCGTCGTAGGAAGGAACGAACTTGCACATGTCGGCGGGCTCGTACGGCTCGATACTTCCATTACCATTGAAATCAACATAGTGGATGTAAGTTCTACCATCTTCGTACAACACGCAGACGAGTTGAAACTTATCGTCATCTCTCGCTGTTATATCGATATCACAGACGTCACCCGGGATAACTGCAACAGCTTCCCACTTCACACCATCTATAGGATCGTGGATGTCGAGAACCGCCTGGTCAAGATAAGCCCCGGGCGGAGCCAATTCTGTTCTGTACAGCTTGCGATTCTTGTACCCTACCGTGAAAAGCTGTCCATTAGACACACAGGTTGAGTCGCACAGATAATGGTCGGGACCATCTGATGGCGAGGGAATCCACCCCGTACGATCCCTACTGGAGAGGGATACGCGCATGATAAAACCTGGCCGAACATCCCGATCATAATAATATAAAAAGCTCGCCATCCGTACAGATTCTTGAAGACTCAGTATCAACATCAAACTCATCAACCACCATCGTCATGCCGTCGCTCTCCATATCATGACCGCTGATTGTCTTCAGTTCCGGAGCTTGATCCGGCTCAACACTAAGGAGGATGGAGCTCCGGTCGAATGAGTCCATCCCAGCTATATAGCCCGGGCGATCGACCGTGTAGAGGGGTGATAAGGCCGGCCTCGGAGTCGCCAGAAATGACCATGTGACCCAAAGGAGGGCACCCTCCGACGAGTCGTACTTCTGGTTTAGCACATTAAGACGCAAACAGACCGCGGAGCGTTGGGACGGTTTCATTGTTGCTTTTGAAGTTGGAGAATAAGGGCCTGTAACGGATGCATTACCCCGAAGGCGTACGGAACATGAAGATTTTATATATCGATACTGTCTTCCCTAACAGGATCTCTCGAAGACCCTCTGAGAATGTGCGACTTATCAATAGTTGGCATTCACTGAAAGGCCTGCCCCTTTCACACCTGCCTTGAGTACCATCCACGAGAAGTGGCGAACTCATGCAGACTTGTTTTCCGCTGTAAACAATTGGAAAGGGGAACCGAGACGGAATCCCAGTAGCAGAGGCTAGAGTCCTTGCTATAGCCATCCCCGACTCGAAACCCAAGACTAATTGCGTGTGGAGGAAACAACAACCTAGTAAAGCAGGGACTGTACTGACGTTAGTCTCGCAGCAAGCACCGAAAATAGAAGATCCTGACGGTACAGCATCGATTCCTCAGTCGCAGACACATCGCGGGACGCCGAACCGCGACTACTCTATACATTCCTCCATTGGCATCTTCCCCAAGGGGTTGAAAAATCCATAGCGACAGGACGACTATAACGACTTTCAAGGCGGCCGCTTTCATCCACTAGCGGTCTGGCCTAGATTACGGATTATCAATTGTACAGAGGTTGTCATGTGCCCTGACCCAGAGGCACCACGTGGATGTGGGCATATCTATTTCGAGTCCGCTGGGACTCCCCAACTCCTCACCGAGTGAAAAAAATGAGGCAATACTTTTCCAATTGGCTGGTCGATTCGACCAGGCCGAATGCAATCCATTGGTAACACGAGCTCATGAAGGCATAGCAGCGGGCCACTGCCAGCGACCCACTGAAATTGTCATAGAGAATCGCAGTTGTGAATTGTTATGTCATGAGATGGAAAATCTCATAGGGAATCGCAGTTGTGACACCACGACATCAAACGTTGGATCAACAAGGTAGGACTTTTGCTGAGCAAGAACGACGAGATCGTTCTCCGTGATAGCCAGATAGCAGTAACAGCCAAGACGGTCGTCCTTCGCAAAGTCAGTCAGTGACGGTAGCGAGAACACAACGGACATGGACCAGATATCCACCAAGCTGATATCCCACAAAAGAGCATCGCTGGGTGATCGGGCTGCAACACAGACAAGCTGATCATGGGAAGGAACGAACTTGCACATCCGGGCTTCTCTATAGCATTTCAGGGACTCGTTGCCTTTGAAATCGACATAGTAAAGGAAGTCTCTTTCCTTGCCATCATAACCCACACTAACGAACTGGAACTCACCATTACCTCTCGCTATCACATCGATACAGTTGGCGTCCCACGGAAGACCTACAACGGGCATCCACTCAACACCGTCTATGAGACAACCCACACCGAAGACCGAACGATCCACATCATCACCGACGGGAGGCAGGGTAGTCCTGAATAGTTTGCGGTCTATGTATCCCGTCATGAAAAGTTGTCCATTGGACAAACAGCTAGTTTCCGACAGGTTTTCGTATGAGTCTTTGCCTGGTGGTGAGGGAATCCCACCCATGCGATCGCCATTGAAGAGGGACAGACGCGCCAGGGAGCCTCGGAGCGCATCCGAATCAGGATGGTAAAGCATATTGCCATCGGTACAAATACTCATATAGGGCCCGGCCACCACGAACTCATCAAACAGCCCTCTTAGGCCAGAGATCCCGACATCGTGGCCGCTGATCACATGTACATCCTCACCATCTGCTGGCTGAACACTGAAGACAACAGAGCTTCGGCCCCATGAGTCCATCCCGGATATGTACCCCCCACGTTGGACGGTGTACAAGTGCGACAGAGTAGGACTTGGAGTGGCTATGAATGACCATATGGTCCACAGAAGGCCGCCCTCCGATAAGTGACAGGCCTCGTTGAAAGCTCTCAGGCGCAGACACATTGCTGACCGGCGAGGCAACTCACTTGCCATCTCTGCGAGGACTGTAGAAGCCATTGACGAGATAAGTCTGGAAAAGCCTTATTGTATGACACGCCCGTCACCCCTCCGGCCAGTAAGGAGCGTCAACTCAACACGATGCACGTTCTCATAGTCTATTCGCGCCATTTATCGGACTGGGACGTAAGTTGGAGCTGCGATTCCCGAATCGGGTTTCCGTCGGGAATCCCGACGGCGTTGTGAGGGTGTTGTCGCACAAGCAATCTATAATGAAAGAAAGCGTAAGACAAGCACTTATCGGTATCACCGGCTTGCGGCTATGGCCCTCACGGGGAGGATTTTACCCTGCGACTTAAAAGCTGAGGACGAACTCGAGGACCGCCTTGCAGGCGCGCAGCGACGACCACATGGGCCCATCCCAGATATATAGCCCTGACAATCGACTGCGTAGAGAGGCGATGAGGCCGGTCTGGGAGTCGCCAGAAATGACCATGTGATTCAAAGGAGGACACCCTCCGACGAGTCGTAAGTTTCGTTCAGCACATCAAGACGCAGACAAAATCCGGAGCGTCGGGACGGCCTCCTTGTTGTTTTCAAATCTAAACGCGAGGGCCCGTGACGGATGAATTATACCGCCAAAAAAAGAGGCGATTCTACAGCACGTTTCAAGCGCTACTTACAAGATGGAAGGGGCAGATTGAAACTGTTCTTAAACACTAGCAATTCATGGTTCAAGATGGAAGGGGCGTTGAGAGTCGTTTTCCCTTCGTCATAGCTCATTGGAGAAACACTACGCCAGGGGAATTTATAGGAAGAACTCATCTAGCAATGTAATCAATAGGTGGAAGACTGAACGCCCGAACGGGCTCCAATCCGACTTCACCAAAGGGTTGGACAACCCATCACGACTACAACAACCTCGGAGGCGTTTCCAGTAGGCAGCTCCATCCAAATTCATCCTCACCCGATGTAGCCTGGATTACGCCACATTAAGTGCGAGGTCAATCAATATCGGGCAGGTTGGTGGTAGGCAATGCATTGGTCAAGCCTTCAGAGTCAAAGCAGAGACGTCACCTCACAGGGAATCGTAGTTGCGAGACCACCACAAGAAAAGTTGGATCAGCATCGTAGGTGTGTTGCTGAGCAAGAACCACAAGATCGCTCTCAGTGACACCCAGATAGCAGTAACATCCGAGGGAGGCATCCATTGCAAAGTTCAGTCAGGGACGGTAGCGAGCATACCACAGACATGGACCAGATATCCATCAAACTGATGTCCCACAAGAAAGCATCGCGAGGCGATCGGGAGGCAACACATGGGAGGGAACGAACTTGCACATCCAAGCATCGTTGTAGCGTATCAGGGTCTTGTTGCCTTCGAAATCGACATAGTAAATGGAACGATCTCCTTCCTTATCATTATAAACCACACAAACGAACTGGAACTCATCTTTATCTCTCGCTATCACATCTCGCTATCACGTCGATGTAGGAAGCGTCAAACGGAAGATCTGCAACAGGCTTCCACTCAACACCGTCTATTGGACAATCCACGTCGGAGACCAATCGATCCACATCATCACCGACGGGAGGTAGGACCGTCCTGAATAGCTTGTGATCTCCGTATCCCACCATGAAAAGTTGTCCATTGGACAAACAATTTGTTTCCGACAGGTTGTAGTGTGAGTCCTGGCCTGGCGGAGAGGGAAACACAACTACGCGATCGCCATGGGGGAGGGACATACGCGCCACGCAGCCTCGCTCCGCATCCGCATCAGAAAAATAAAGCATATTGCCGTCGGTACAAATACTCATAGGGAGCCTGTCCACTTCGAACTCATCAACCACCACTTTAAGGTAATCGTCCCCGACATCGTGGCCGCTAATCACACGTACATCTTCACCATCTGCTGGCTGGACACTAAAGACAACAGAACTTCGGCCCCATGAGTCCATCCCGGATATGTACCCTCCACGCTGGGCGGTGTACAAGTGCGATAAAGTGGGCCTTGGAGTGGCTATGAATGACCATATGGTCCACAGAAGGCCGCCCTCCGATAAGTGACAGGCCTCGTGGAAAGCTCTCAGACGTAGAGACAATGCTGAACGGCGAGACAACTCGCTTGCCATCTTTGCGAGGACTGTAGAAGCCATTAACGAGATGTCTGGATAAGCCTTATTGTATGACACGTCTGCCACCCCTCCGGCCAGTAAGGAGCGTCAACTAAACACGATGCACGTTCTCATAGTCTAGCGATTAGACTCTGGTCCCCCGTTCATGAGACTGGAACTTGGGTTCGAGCTGCGAGAGGTTGGCGTTGAGAGGCTGTTGTTGCACAACCGATCTATAACGGAAAGAAACAAAAGCAACCATTGAGGAAAATCCAAAACAACCCGATTGAGCATTCGTCGTCCTCATGAATCCCCTCATTATACTCAGCAACCCCACGAAGTTATAGACACCATCACAAAATACGAGGCCGTGACGATCGCTAGTGTAATCAGGCCATAGTGATGTCTCTCTACACAACTATTGCCTGATTGGTCAATACCAGTCTCCCTACTCATGCGATTGGAATGCCTGAAGATACGAGTGCAAGGGTTCGGCACTCACGAGTTCATCAGGAATGAGGCATCGCGAAGTGCTCATCACTAGTCATTTTCGTGCACACTGTCATCATCATGAAGGGTGCAGCGGCGATCACTCGGTGGCACACATGTCTCTCACTGAGTTGAGTTTTGATTGAGAGTCTGCAGCATCTGCTATTGCGGTACACATTCCACGAGGCAATAGCATTGCAGCGGTCATGGCGACGAGACGATTATCAGTAGTGAACTCGCCATCTTCGAAGCTAATGAACCGCGACTCACTGGGCAGGAAGGCTGGTAGTAAACGCGACACAGGTCATATGAATTGATGCGATCATAACAACCATGCTATAATAATCACGGGGCCCTCATGGTGAGGGTGTGATGATCGAGTCAACTTTTAATCGATCGCGTGGGCATTCGGTCAATCACTGAAGTTCCCAGACCATTATTTGGAAGACTGGGTTCGCTGACCTTTGCTGACCAACAACCACAAGACAGTTCTCCATGGCAGCTAAATACCAGGACTCTCCGAACTTGTTGTACTTTCCGATGCCTCCTGGACGGTCCAGCACGAAGAGCACCGACATGGACCAGACACCAAGCTATTCGGGTTTCTTGGTATCCCGAAGGTAAAACCCGAATACATCACCAAGCTAATCCAAGGAACGTCGAAGGAGTCGAGACCGCCAGCCACACACACTAGCTCACCATTGGAAGGAACGAATCTACACAGCCATGCGTCTTCGTAAGGCTCGAGGTTTTCATTCCCTTCATAATCAATATGGTGGATGTAGGTCGCGAAGTCGTCGGTGTCGGCATTACGGCCCACGTAGACTAACTGGAATTCATCATCACTCCTGACGATCACATCCATACCAGTAACGACGAGTTTGATACCAGCAACAGCCTCCCACCCAACACCGTCGGTGGAACCAGTTCTGCCAAGCTCTGATTGCTCGTGATGTTCACCGAGCGGAGATAGTCTAGTTCTGATCAGTTTACCGCGCACTGCCACGAAAAGATGCCCATTTGACACGTAGTTGAATTGCGTGAAATACTCACGTGAGCTAGTGCTTGGCGGGACAGGGATCACTTCCACACAATCACCACTGGAAAGAGACACACGGACCATGCTCCGTCGGTTCGATTGAGGATAATATATGCAGTCTCCGTCAACACAAATACTTATTGTTTCTCCCGTCCACTTCGAACCTATCAGTCATCACCCCAAAGTTCTCATCGTCGAAATCATGGGAGCTGATCAGCATAGGCCTGGAGCGATCTGAAAGAATGCTCAGCACAGCGGAACCTCGCCCGAACGTGTTCATCCCGCACACGTATCCCTCGCGTTCGGCAGCATACACAAGAGATAGGGTAGGCCTTCCAGCCGTCAGGAATGACCATGAGGTCCACATAAGGCCGCTCTCTGATGAGTCACATCTCTTCCTGAGAGCGCTTAGACGCAGACACACCGCGGTGAAAATCAATGAAACAGAGTTCGACTGACAATGAAATTAAGGGTGTTAGTATCGCACCCAGCCTGCGATCATCGCAGAACGGTCCCACGGCGAGCAAAGTTCTGCTGACCCGTGGCTCACCGCGGAGTTACATTTCATGACATACATTCTCGAGCGTCTTGACAAGACGGTCCTGTGCACAACCAGTCTTGTATCTATTGAGCTCACACTATGCGACGGAGTACCATGCAGCTGTGGTTGAAGAAATCCTCGAAGATCGGTGGCTCTTCTTTCCGATACAGTGCGGAAAACAAACAACCGAAACAGCTTCTTAGCCTCGGCACTGGAGCAGGGATCACAGCGATACGGTATCTGTGCGGGCGAAGGCTTATGTCCTCGGGGAAGTGAGCTGTAAAAATGAGGCCCCGAGCGCTTTCACTTGAACTCAATTTCACAAGCGAGCGAAAACTCAGAGGAAAATGTTGGTTGTCATTTGATTGCTCAGCTACGAGTCATCAATCTCTACCACTGATCTAGATAACAAAACACACAATGAGTCGACCGTAATCCCAGACTAAGCAGCTTTCTGCATATATAGACTCGGCAGGAGTCCACCGAAGATAAAACTCTCCTGTACAGCACTGAGCCAGCACCGCCTAAAAGTCACTTTCATCACTATCGTAATCGGAACCGTAGAGTTCTCGTTCTTCCTCCTCCATGTACTCCATATGGAATCCATGGTCCTCGTGACGGGTATACTTGACGTAGTGTCTGAGCTTCATGACAGAGTACCCTGCACAGTAAGTGACCCTGTTGCCACGTACAGCCTCACTTCTACCACGAATAGCTATATAGGCCTTCCAGTCATCGCTTATGCTCAGGGAGCAGATGTCTTCATAGCCGAAGCACTCGTACTCACAGCGAGGAAGAAGACCCTCGGGGCAGTGGCACTCAGGCGGTGCGAGGACGGCATCCTTGTACATATCGTAGACGAAGAACATCTCATCACGTTGACCACCAAACGAGCCAGCGCAGACCCTACCGTTGCCAACTCGCTTGCCATCTTTGCGAGGACTGTAGAAGCCATTAACGAGATGTCTGGATAAGCCTTATTGTATGACACGTCTGCCACCCCTCCGGCCAGTAAGGAGCGTCAACTAAACACGATGCACGTTCTCATAGTCTAGCGATTAGACTCTGGTCCCCCGTTCATGAGACTGGAACTTGGGTTCGAGCTGCGAGAGGTTGGCGTTGAGAGGCTGTTGTTGCACAACCGATCTATAACGGAAAGAAACAAAAGCAACCATTGAGGAAAATCCAAAACAACCCGATTGAGCATTCGTCGTCCTCATGAATCCCCTCATTATACTCCAGCAACCCCACGAAGTTATAGACACCATCACAAAATACGAGGCCGTGATGATCGCTAGTGTAATCAGACCATAGTGATGTCTCTCTACACAACTATTGCCTGATTGGTCAATACCAGTCTCCCTACTTATGCGATTGGACTGCCTAAAGATACGAGTGCAAGAGTTCTGCACTCATAAGACCATCAGGAATGAGGCATCGCGTCGCGATGATCGCGACGTGCTCATCACTAGTCATTTTCGTGCACACTGTCATCATCATGAAGGGTGCAGCGGCGATCACTCGGTGGCACGCATGTTTTTCACCGAATTGAGTTTTGATTGAGAATCTGCAACATATGCTATCGCGGTACACATTCCACGAGGCAATAGCATTGCAGCGGGCATGGCGACGAGACGTTTGTCAGTAGTGAACTCGCCATCTTCGAAGCTACTGAACCGCGACTCACTGGGCAGGAAGGCTGGTAGTAAACGCGACACAGGTCATATGAATTGATGCGATCATAACAACCATGCTATAATAATCACGAGGCCCTCATGGTGAGGGTGTGATGATCGAGACAACTTCTAATCGAACGCGTGGGCATTCGGTCAATCACTGAAGTTCCCAGACCATTATTTGGAAGACTGGGTTCGCTGACCTTTGCTGACCAACAACCACAAGACAGTTCTCCATGGCAGCTAAATACCAGGACTCTCCGAACTTGTTGTACTTTCCGATGCCTCCTGGACGGTCCAGCACGAAGAGCACCGACATGGACCAGACGTCCACCAAGCTAATCCAAGGAACGTCGGAGGAGTCGAGCCCGCCAGCCACACACACTAGCTCATCATTGGAAGGAACGAATCTACACAGCCATGCGTCTTCGTAGGGCTCGAGCCTTTCATTCCCTTCATAATCAATATGGTGGATGTAGGTCGCGAAGTCGTCGGTGTCGGCATTACGGCCCACGTAGACTAACTGGAATTCATCATCACTCCTGGCGATCACATCCAGACCAGTAACGACGAGTTTGATATCAGCAACAGCCTCCCAGCCAACACCGTCGGTGGAACCAGTTCTGCCAAGCACTGATTGCTCATGATGTTCACCGAGCGGAGATAGTCTAGTTCTGATCAGTTTACCGCGCATTGCCACGAAAAGATGCCCATTTGACACGTAGTTGAATTGCGTGAAGTACTCACGTGAGCTAGTGGTTGGCGGGGCAGGGATCACTTCCACACGAACACCGCTGGAGAGGGACACACGGGCCATGCTCCGTCGGTTCAATTGGGGATAATATATGCAGTCTCCGTCAACACAAATACTTATTGTTTCTCCCGTCCACTTCGAACCTATCAGTCATCACCCCAAAGTTCTCATCGTCGAAATCATGGGAGCTGATCAGCATAGGCCTGGAGCGATCTGAAAGAATGCTCAGCACAGCGGAACCTCGCCCGAACGTGTTCATCCCGCACACGTATCCCTCGCGTTCGGCAGCATACACAAGAGATAGGGTAGGCCTTCCAGCCGTCAGGAATGACCATGAGGTCCACATAAGGCCGCTCTCTGATGAGTCACATCTCTTCCTGAGAGCGCTTAGACGCAGACACACCGCGGTGTGCCGACACAATTGCATAGACATTCTGAAGGACTGTCGCGGAAACACTACACTTCGCATTGATGAACATGAATGACCTCGAAGGCAAGGTGGACTAAATTGTCTTCGGACAAGGACGAAAGCCTCATTTCGCCCATGACCCTACTAACTGCCTCCCAATATCTCCGCAAGCGACACGAAGAAAGATGAGGAAACTCTCTCACTGGTGACCAAGGAGGTCAAAAATAGCAAACCCGGACATCTAGCTTTCTCCTCCGCGAGCTAACACCCCATGGAGCAAATATGTCGCAGGATGCCGAGGCCATTCTACAGTGCGCCACATTATCTTGGAGTATACCTCAATAATGCGATACAATGACGACGAATTTGAAAGCTCATTCTTGGACATGTTATGCATAATGCTGTTATAATAACGGCGATCCACGCCATGTACCTGGAGATTCATACATGAGAACTGCCATGTCGGCTGTCAGATAGCTTGAACGGTACCATGAGTAGCGACTGATATTTCAACGAGCGGAAGTTTTGCGTGCTTCAGACTGGCTGAATTACTTCGGAATCGGAAGTTCCAAAATCCGCTGTGATGAGGCTCGGACTCACTCCAGTTCCACTTCGGCAGTGATTCATTCATGTGTTGTTTGTCAATGGTCCGCGCTGAGAAACCTCAGCCCCGGAAAAGCTGTAGTGCTGTTGGCAACCATGATGACTCAATAACGTAACACTCCTGGATCTGAATGCAAACCTTCTTGTGATAATATGAATGAGTAGGGGGTGAGCAACTGGACCAGCGATAGAATAACTAAAGCTGTACTCTGATGACACTTGGTAGATGATACGACGGAGAGATGATCATCCACGGGAGTGAGAAGCAGAGCAGATCGGATAGTATTCTGGAATTACTGTAAAGACAGACTCAATTACAAGCGCCCGTAGTCACAACAGCAGATTATCCCATCAAACGTCCAGTGCTCGGACTAACAGTACTCGGCAACATGAAAAAGTTGTGCCGCGTTAGCCTCAATAATCGATACTTAATGATAGGAGACAGACGGTGAGGTACAAAGCCTCGAGTCGTCCATACTCCTACTGAACTGTTAGCCTACTCGAGAACACGAGAACTAACTTGAAACATGCTCCAGCTATAGGAAGGAACCGGAGACTTCTTTATATGCTAATAATGCTCGCGAAACCAACAGTTCCCATTCCAGAAGATAAAATCCCATGGAAACTGTATCACAGACGCCATCAACTGCAGAACCTCAGACGCCACACGATAACTTTGAATAGTGGGTCAAAGGAGCCTCTCTGCTGAGCTAGAACGATAAGACCACCCTCCGTGATGGCCATGTAAGCACAGAACGATCTGTACTTTGAGTGGCATGGATAATCGAGCGTGTAGATCACCGACATGGACCAGACATCAACCAAACTGATGGTCCACGAAAACGTCTGAGAGTCGGGCCGAGAGGCGACGCATACTAGCTCGTCGTAGGAAGGAACGAACTTGCACAACCGGGCGCCGGAGTGACGCTTCAAGGTACCGCCTCTATCACTATCGAAATGATAAATGAAACGCTCACGACTATCGTCATCATAGCCAACACAGACCAATCTCAACTTATCATCACCTTCGGCTATGATGTCGATATCAGTAACGGTGGAGTAACGATTGACCGGTAGATCAGCAACAGGCTTCCACTCAACACCATCTATAAAAGGATGCGGGCTACGGAACCCATCCAGGTGTTCGTTAGGGAGCGGAGGAATTTTAGTTTTGAAAAGTTTACCTGCTCCATACCCCACCATAAAAAGCTGCCCATTGGACACACAGTTAGTTTCTGACAGATTATCGTATGTGTCCGTACCCGGTGGCGAGCGAATTAAATCCCTACGCTCATCATTGCAGAGAGACCTGCGCATAACCCAACCCGGCCGAGCATCGTAATCGGGATAATATAAGCTCACACCATCGGTAAAGATGCTCTCAGGGTGCCTATCGACTTCGAATTCGTCAACCACCACCCTCATGTCACTATTATTCATATCATGGCCACTGATCATGCGTATGCCATCACCATGTGGGTCAACACTCAGAAGGACGGAGCTTTCACCGAATGAGTCCATCCCGAAAATGTGTCCCTCGCGGTATACCGTGTACAGGATCGATAGGGTAGGCCTTGGGAAAGCGAGAAATGACCATGTGCTCCAGAGGAGATCGCCTTCAGATGAACCGAACACATTGTTGAGAGCCTTCATGCGCAGACACGCTGCTGAGTGCCAGGATGGTTCCTCTGGCATTCAAACTGATAAGCCGAGGAACTGAGTCATTGCACCATGAACCCTATTTTCCCCACGATCGAACCACGTAGGCAGAACTTCACGAGATAAGGTGCTCAGTCGTTAAGCTTTGGAGAGGAGCGGAATTCGGAGACCGGCGAAAGTATGTTGTGAGAGTCTCAAGTGAAAACTCATCAAGCCGACACCCTCGGCTACTACCAACGAGTCGCGCAGTAGCCTACCACGCCGACCGTTCAGTTCGCAACGTGCATTCGACAGCCGAATTTCGACTTCAGCAACGTCGAGAACCCTACGCAACTTCCCCGGATCTCAGATCGCAATCGATGCAAATGGAAGCAAATGACAGCATCTGGAGAGCCTGGTTGCCAGCATAGGCTCTACATAATTGCCCAGGAGGGAGACACATCGAAACTTGCCTCCACGTCAAGTGACAAGGACGACGACATGTTAACCAGGAAGAATCGAGAGGAGCAGCTGGTAACCTGGCCGTACAATCTCACTCACCCGCTAGGGGCGGTGACATCATGACATGGCACTGACCTGTGCTCGGAGAGGACCCCCCAGGGTGACCCCGGCGGGGTCCGACCCGACCGCCATATACAAGAGTTTGTAACGAGGCACACGGTCCGATAGGACCATGGCCAATCATCAGTAAGCAGCGACGTGACCGTGAGAACCATGGCCTGGCGACGAGCGACATATCCTACAGGCACTGACCCGGCCGAGGGTATCGGAGGCCCAGAACACCAGTCGGGTCACCCGACTCGGGTGTGCTTATTGTATATACCTCCGCTCGCAGTCGATTGCTCAACCACGGAGACCAGATAGAGATCATCTTGCACCCGATTAGTTTTACCGCAGCTCCTGTGGGAGCCACAGCGACCGCTACGTGCGATCCGCAATTGACTTTTTAACTGAGACAGTGAAGCATATGTGTTTGTTCGGCATCTGCGCGCACGTATCTTATGTGCTTTGGGTAGAGCGTATGCGTACATTGTGTTGCGTGCGTAGTACGCACTGCGTACTCCCTTTGTCCCCGTATACAGGCAAGAGAACACCGGCGCCCCGTCTGCCATTGCACCGGAGTGCCGGGCTTGAGAACACGCATGCACCCCAACACTGGACTCGTCCAGCCTGAGACCCCTTGATGCCAGGGCTACCATGGCTCGCCCGCAGACTCGGTTAGGTTGAAGATGGGAGGGTTGAATTCCACCTGGAAAGGCGGCGGGCAGGCAACGGCGAGTGCCGCAGACCCGCTCACGCCGATGTAGCATAGAGAAACTAACAAGAGAGGCAGTAGGAAAGTGGTCCACGCGTCTCCGCAGGACAACCGCTCGCGATTGCCGTGCACAAATTACCAATCCAGAAACTAGTATCGTAACGCAGCTAGAACTAGCATCATCATCGGAAACCACCAGCTTGAGTAGTGCGGGATTGTGTGACTACGTCCCCTGCCGCGATGGTTTCACCCTCAGTGGAACCTACGGCCCTCCTTACACAAGTAAACATCGCTGCCTTCGGGTGGCCTAGTCAACGCAAAGTCCGTTGGAGCGCGAAACCAACTTGAAAGATGAAAAAAATTTACCATTCATTCATGAGGCCATTGCAGCAATGCCATTGCTAAAAACATAAAGTAACTCTACTAATAGCGACATCACTCGATCGAGCGTTGAAGTCGCGAGACCAGCACCCCAAAGATTGGCAGCTCGTAACCACCGGTTTTTTGCTGGGCAAGAACAACAAGACCGTTCTCCGTGATAGCAAGATAACAGTCGGCGCTGATATTCTGGTCCCAGTCGTAGTCACCCTGACGATTCTGGAAAAAGACCATTGACATCGACCAGATATCCACCAAACTTATCCAAGGAAAATTTTGGGTCTCAGGGGAGCCAGCAACACATACTAGCTCGTCGTAGGATGGAACGAATTTGCACATCCAAGCACGCTCGAAAGGCTCGAACCTCGTATCACCCTCATAGCCGACATAGTAGATATAACACTCCCAAGTGCTAGGATCACGTCCCACACAGACGAATTTGAGTTTACCATCATTTCTGGTCAATACGTCCACTTCAGAAACCTTGATCGGGAGATCTGCAACAAGCTCCCACTCGAAACTGTGCGCCGAAGCACTTCGGCCAACGAGCTCAGCTGATTGCTCAAAACAGCCGAGGGGAGGAAATCTGGTTTTAAATAACTTGCGGTCTCCGCACCCCAACATATAGAGCTCCCCATTGGCCACACAGCTTGTTCCTGACAGGTTCTTGTCTGCTCCTGGTGGTGGGGGAATCCATCCTATGCGACCACCATTGGATAGCGACACGCACACGACCCCGGAATGATATAAGACCTCACCATCCGTACAAATATTCGACGGCCGTGCATCAAGTTGAAACTCATCAACCACCACTCTCATCTCCTCACTATTCATATTATGCCCGCTGATCTTGCTTATACCCTCACCGTCGGGCTCAACACTCAGCATGACGGAGCTTCCTCCCAATGAGTCCATCCCGGATATGTAGCCTTCACGGTGCGCAGTGTAGAGAGGTGACAGAGTGAACTTTGGTGTAGACAGAAATGACCACATGATCCAAGAGAGGCCGTCCTCCGATGCATCACATCTCTCGGTAAGAGCCCTCAGCCGCAGGCACACCGCGGACCGTCGAGACCATTCCATACTCATCTCCACCGAGAAGTAATGGAGTCTTCGACTGATGCATTCACTCAAGGAATACTTGATCCTTGATGAAGAAGTGCTCCTCATTGCAATCCAGTCGATGTCTTCGGGGAAAAGACGATCCATCAGAGTGCCTCACGAATGCTAACAGGGTTGGGAAGTCCCACCAGGCCAGCTGTCTCTCACCGAAGTCTTATCGGCTTTCCTTCATATACCCGACGCATTCTAGACAAGCATCTAACTTACATGATCAAGCATCCGATTGTAGTGAGTGGTGTGGATGACTCAAGAGGCGTTAAGGGCGACACGATTTGGTTCGGAAGAGCGTCTGCCATATATCTCAATGGCCCTCATGGCTCATTCCTACTGCGACATCTTGTGATTTCATGAGGAACGACCGCGGCGATTTACCATAAGATACTCCTACTGACAACGTGACACCACCTTCTGTTGCAGAGGAAAGCGTAGCTTCTCCGGGGTTGAAAAGACGCCAAAGATTGGGCCTTAGGTGGAGCCAAACTTAGGACACCGAGCACCAACGAAATCATCGGCACAACGGGACAGGCAGGGTGGAGCAAGAGCGCTTCGGGCTAGGAGGCTGGTTGCTCTTGCCGTGCCTGTTAGAGTCATGGAATGATGGTGATCGTCGTCGTTTGAGGATACCGGTAGATGATCGCAATGCTGTGAAGGTCCTCTCCTTTCATCGTCTTCCTTCGACTCGGGGCTCCGATGTAGGCCCAAGGAGCAACCTTGGGTTCACAGGAGTCATGCCCCCTCGGCATAATTCTGCCGCGCCTTGCGTGTCTCCCTGCGCCGCTGCAGGTGGCGCTCGGAGGCGGAACGGCACCCCACCATAACTTCGAGACCAGGGGTCTCAAGTTGTGGATAACCGAAGCATGCTATACGTTTCCCATTAAGCTGTCGTTTGAGAGTCGTTGGACGTCCAAGCGCATATTAGAATTACAAAACATACGGAGCAAGAAAAATGACAGAAAATTCGGTTAGAGGGCTACCGGGCCGGTAGTACCGGCACACAAGTTTGCATAGAGTGAAATCCCCACGATGCAGAGGTTAGGAGAGCGAATAGTGAATGACAAAGTCGGTGTAATAAGACCGCTATATCCGATAGTGTCTCAGCTTGAACAGGTGATGAGAACTTGCCAGTCATCATGCAGTAGAAAACCACATAAATTGCCGGACTCCGTGTCCAATCAGGATCGAGTACCCGTCCATGGGTACTTTCTAATCCACTTAGCGCTTACCTAGTTCCTATGGTCCGTTCGGTGGGAAGGCAACATCTGGAAGAGCCACACCGAGCCCAGGAGGGGCTCATTCTGTTGAACTTCAAGCCTGCCCCCGGGCGGCCAGCATGGAGACCTTCGGGAGGGACCCCTGCCTGAGGGACACAACCTGCCACAGGTCCTCTTCTGCGGCAACACGTCGTAGGCTGCGACTCGTAGCCTTCCTTGGTCTTGTTTTCTTCTAAATCGCCATAACAGAGACGCCACACCTCTTTCTGAGAGTACTTAGACGGAGGCACGCCGCGGTACATCGAGACGATCGGATTGGTATTCTAAGGGACTGTCGCGAAGAAGCTACACTTCAGCAACAATCAACAAGAATGACCTCAAAGCAACGTTCGACTGAACTGTATGTGGGCAAGCACGGAGCCTCCTTTCGATCATGAACCTCCCAAAGAATCATGCATCTGGATATACTTAGAGGTCCATTCATGAGGGTTGCCATTTATCGACTGCTACATATCATGAACAACAACATTAATCGACATGAGAACCGTTTTATGAGTAGCGCCTGTAGCTTTATAGTCGAGCGAAATTTCTGTGCGCCTCAGACCCGCCGAGTTATTCTGAGTATCCACTAGAGACTCCCAAGTGGGGAGAGGCTCAGGCTCACCCCAGTACCACTTCGGCAGTGATTCATTTACGTGTTGTTTGTCAACGGCTCGGCTACAAGAACTCCCGCCCCGGAAAAGAGCCCCACCTCCGTTATAAGGGGTGACCCCACTCAAGGATACGAGACTAACTGAGAACATACACCAGCTGTGGGTGGGAAGCGGAGACTCCTTTATATGCTTATGATGACAGTGAGATCAGCAGTTCCCGTTCCAAGTGACGGAATATTATGGAAACCCGTAGCACAGACACCATCAACTGGAGAATCTCAGACGCCACACGATGATCTCGAAAAGTGGATCAGAGGAGTCTTTCTGCTGAGCTAGAACGACAAGACCACTCTCCGTTATTGTCAAGTAAGAACTGAACGAACTACACGTGAAGAGGCATGGATAATCGAGCGTGTAGACCACAGACATGGACCAGACATCCACCAAACTTATGGTCCACGAAAACGTCTGAGACTCAGGGCGAGAGCCAACGCATACTAAGTCGTCGAAGGAAGGAACAAACTTGCACATCTGAGAGTCGGCGAAAGGCTTGAAGGAGCCACCTCGATCACTATCAAAATAGTAAATGACAGAATCATGACTTCGATTGTCGTAGATAACACAGACCAACCGCAACTCATCATCATCTCCGGCAATTACGTCGATATCGAGAATGGTGGAGTAAGTATTGAGCGGTAGATCAGCAACAGGCTTCCACTCAACATCTATGAAACGATTCGAGTTACGGATCCCATCCAGGTGTTCATTAGCGAACGGAGGAATTTTAGTCTTGAAAAGTTTACGTGGTCCGTATTGCACCACGAAAAGCTGCCCATTAGACAGACAGTTTGCTTCTGACAGACGTTCATGTGGATCTCCACCCGGTGGAGTAGGAATTAATTGCCTAGGCTCATCATTGCAGAGAGACCTGCGCATAACCCAACCTGGATCAACAAGGTAGTCGGGATAATATACACTCTCACCATCAGTATAAATGCCATAAGGAAGCCTGTCGACTTCGAACGCATTAACCACCGTCCTCATGTCGCTATTACTCATATCGTGGCCACTGATCCATCGTATGTCGTCAGCGTCTCGATCAACACTCAAAAGGACGGAGCTCGCACCCAAGGGGGCCATGCCGTAAATGTATCCGTCGCGGTCAACCGTGTACAGGAGCGATAGGGTGGGCCTTGGGGGAGCGAGAAATGACCATGTGTTCCGGAGAAGGTCGCCTTCGGACGAACCGAACGCAACGTTGAGGGCCTTCATACGCAGACACGCTGCCGAGTGCCGAGACAGATCCTGTGGCATTCGAAGTGAGAAGTCAAAAAACTGCATTGTGAAGTCTACACCATGTCCCCCACAAACTAGAATGTTCTCTCGGTCAACTTGAACGATTGGGATAACCACTCAGTGAGCGTCATGGAGATTCAACGATTGTGAAAATAAAATTCGCTTTGCCACGGAAATCGAATTCACGAGAAAGTTTGATCGAACGCGTGTCATTCTACTCCAATCGATTTCGACCCAATTTCGATATCTGAATCATTCTGCAACGTCCGGCAGAGCCCCTGCTACTACGACCTCCTTCCTGCACCTCGAACGCACACTCCGAGCTCATGCAACTCGAGAGAACACCAAAGCCGTTGCCTCTTGTCAACGGGAACCGTCCCTCAATGGTACGATGTGGAGGAGCGCTGCCACATGAGACATGCCACAGCTATTCTATGCACTATATACCATATTGCATGTTACCCTCAACCAGCGTTGTGCCAGAAGTCCGGTGGCATTGGCGTCGAGATGCAAATCGCACGATGAGTTAAAACCTCTGGTCTCCGAGATGGGGCGAGGCGCGGCACCCAACTAGCGTCGCAAAGGTCGACAAGACCTCACGACGGCAGCCAGGGTAACGCGAAGACAAACTGTGCCGGGGCCGAAGGCGATACCACAAATGGCGGACAATCGGGACACGAAGCGTCCCGTTGTGCGCTCAACACAACATAGTTTCTCTCCGCGCCGGTTTCAACCTAGATAAACCACTCGTTTATCCGCTGGAAAAAATCTTTTGAATAGCACGGAGAGTGAGATTCAACATGCGTGACATGAGTTTTTTAAATTTGCAAGGGTATTTAAAGTGGATGAAAACTTTTCCTAAACCATTTAAAAGTTGTTTTCCATGCCCTTCTAACTCGAAGGGAACAGTATTTTATTCGATCGGGAAATGTTGTAGTTTCCATACGAACGAATCAGCATTGCTAGAACCAAGTGAAGTTCTGCGCTCAGGCGTTGAAGCCTGAGGAGTGGCACTGGGAGACCGACAAAGTATCAGTGAGTCTCAGGTGAAAACCCACCAGGCCGGCACTTCCGGCTACTATCAACAAGTCACGCAGTAGCCTACCACGCCTACCATTCCGTTCGCAACAACCATCTACAGTAACTTCAGCAGCGTCGGGAACCCCACGAAATCTCCCTTGAATCCCAGATCGCAATGGATGCAGATTTCGCCTCTTACAACGGGGGACTCGTGAGCTCATCAAGGAAGAAAATGAAGTTGCCCATCCGAGAATCGTAGCGTTCCGAGGCCTTGTTTCCTTTTTCCACTGTTTTCGGAACGATCCCCTTTCTCATAATCATGAAGTGCATAAACAACTGGTACTCATCATCAGCTCTTGCTAACGTAAGTAGCCATCAATGGTAGATATACGGAGATCGCTAACTATTAGTTAGCCATCTCCGTGGCTGACCATGAAAAGCCGCCCCTTCGGCCGACAGGGTGGGGTGCGAGTCGGGACCTGCTGGGTAGGGAATTGCACCTAGCCTGGGTGACCAAGGCACGATAACCAGTAGGAGTGATATCGGGCAACGCAGGAGCGCTGCCAGGGAACGCAACGCCTCCCTAAGAGAAAGGGGAATGGAATAAATGATTCGATAATGGCAACAATGTCATAAGAATTACGTATGAATTGAGTAAGAATTAGGGACATAGCCTTCGCTCGATCACTCAAGTTGCGAGACCAAAACTCCGAAGAATGGATCCTCCTCAACATCATTTTGGAGGCCTACAACCACGAGACCGTTCTCCATAATCGTTAAAAAGCGGGGGTAACTCAATTTATGACCAAATCCGGAGACTTCTAGACGGTCCAGCATGAAGAGCACCGACATGGACCAGGTATCCATCAGGCTGATCCAAAGGAGGTTAGAGGAGTCGGCGCGACCAGCCACACACACTAGCTCATCATTGGAAGGAACAAACTTGCACAGCCACGCCTCTTCCGAGATGCTCACAATCGTGATAATCTCCTCATAATCAACATAGTGGATGTAATGCTTTTCGGCGTCGACATCATAGTCCACGCAGACCAGTTCGAATTTGCCATCATCTCAAGCGACCACATCCATATCAGTAACGTCGGACGGGAGATCAGCGACAGCCTCCCACTGAACACCCTCTATGGGGTGGAGTCTGGCAGAGCCCGGTTGTATGGGGAGTTTGCCGAACGGAGGCAGTGTAGCGCTGAATAGTTTTCGCTCTTTGCGCCCTGCCATGAAAAATCGTCCGTTTGACACGCAGTTCAAATACGATAGATCGTTGCCTGGCGGGGCGGTAATGAATCCTTTGAACTTTCGACTACGGAAAGATATAACCAGCAACATATTATCACAAGTGACAAGAACATGCGAGCGGTCCCCAAGGGTACGGAGACTCCTTAAAGGGCGATCCGCTTCAAACACATTAGTCCATGTGGTCAAGTTCAAACCATCGGGAGCATAACGACTCATCACCCGCCTTTGCTGGAAATCACCTGGCTGCCTCAGCAGCAAAACAGAGCTTCGCTGGAATGCGTCCAGCCCGAGTATGAATCCCTCGCGTCCAGCAGCATACAGGGACGATAGGGTGAGCCTCTCAGCCATCAGGAATGACCATGAGATCCACAGCAGGCCGCTCTCTGATGAGTCACACTTTTTCTGAGAGCACTTAGACGCAGACAGACCGCGGCACGCCGGGAGGACTTCATCCTTGTTTAAAAGGGCTGCCATGCACATACTTAATCGGAGAAAGCTCGTCGGATCCTCGGAACAGTTAGACAGTATTGACAAGCGCGTACTTGAGCGGTTCCGTAAGAAGGGCCGTGATTCGTCCATTGCGAGCCAACACCGCCTAGAATGGTGTAAACTGCGACTCATCCGATGAGGGTGAAGTATCTCATACTTCACCCTTTCTACATACCGTATACATTCAAGTAAAGAGACAGAGGGGGGCAACCACACTTGGTACGAAGCAAACGCACTGTAATCACCTGGCAGGCTGCAACCGTATACAAAACTACACAAGCATGAGAAAGGGAGCAGAAACCGTATTACATAGTATGTAATACATACATATGCTCACCATGAACATGGCACGAGGGTGAAACTATCAAATGGGGGCGCCGGCACGATCGAGTATCAATTTGCGAGATCGCCACCTCGAAGAAGCACTCTCTACCCCTGATGTGTTGCTGTGCGACAACTACACGATCGTTCTCAGTGATAGCTAGATAGGAAAAATCTTCTCAGTGCCATCGTAATCAACAAATTCCTTCGAGGACATCAGGCCACTCCCTCAGATTCTCAACGTCGATATCATAGCGACCGATCGTGCGCATGTCCCACATCTGTAGGACAGCTGGGTTACTCAGCAGCAGAATAGAGCTTCGCCCAAAAGAGTCGAGCCCGTACATGTACCCCTCGCGACGAATAGAATACAGGGGCGATAGGGTGGGCCTCCCACCCATCAGGAATGACCACGAGATCCATAAAAAGCCGCTCTCTGATGAGTCACACTTCTTTCTGAGAGCACTTAAACGGAGACACACCGCGGCACGCCGGGAGGACTTCATTCGTCGTGAAAAGGACTGCCATGGACACAATTATCGACAGAAAACTTGCCGGATCCCTCAAACAGTTACGAAGTGTTGATAAGCTCGCACATGAGCGTCTCTGGCGGGAAGAAGGTCTCGGTTTGTCCACCGCGAGAACACCGCCTAAACTGCAACTCATCCGATGAGGGTAAAGAATCTCACGCCTTAGCCTTTCGACCGTATATATTCCAACGAACAGACGCGGGCCACTACGACACTTAGCAGCGGGCGTGCCCGGCCAACTATTATCAAACGGACTTCGGTGAGCTGCCAAGCTGCAGCCGTACTCAGAACAAAACAAGGATGAGGAAGAGAAGGGAAACCATGTTACATGTTCACCATGAACATGACAGGAGGGTGAATCTACCAAGTGGGCGACTTCACGATCGAGTACCAACTTGCCAGACCGCCACCTCAAAAAAGCACTCTCTATCCCTGATGTGTTGCTGTGCGACAACTACACGATCGTTCTCAGTGATAGTCAGATAGCAATGACAGCCGAGGAAGGGGTCACACCCGTAGGGAGACGTATGGTCCAGCGTAGAGAGGACAGACCCGCACCAGACATCCACAAGTATAATCGACCATGATACTGTAGAAGACATAAGGTTCGTAGCAACGCATACCAGCTCATCACGCGAGGGAACAAATCTGCACATCCGCGCATCTTTGCACGGAACAATCTTCTCAGTGCCATCGTAATCAACAAAGTGGATAGAATATCTTTCACTTCCGTCATCACAACCCAGGCAGACGAACTGAAATTTATCATCAGCTCGAGCCACTACGTCGATAGCAATTACTTCCAGCGGGAGATTAGCAACAGGCTCCCACGCAAGACCGTCTACAGGGTGACGAAACCTGCATGATGACAGTTCTAGGTGGTCACTGACACCAGGCAGCAGCCTCATTCTGAATAACTTGCAGTCTCCTGGTTCCCGACCATGAATAACTGTCCATTTGACACACAGTGAGTGTCTGACAGGTTACAGCTGGGGTGCTCACCGGGCGGTGCGGGAAGTATATCGACACAGTCACTGTCGGAAAGGGACATACGCACCAGCCAGTTCCTCTCTAGGCCAAAATCAGAATAATACAAACACTCTCCGTCGGTGCAAACACTCATCAATTCTCCATCTACTTCCAACTCATCAAACACCGCTGTCATGCCTCCAGCATTCACATCATACCCGCTGATCAGACGCACATCTTCACCGTGCATCGGCTTAACACTAAAAAGGACGGAACTTCGCCCGAACGAATCCAGCCCGCATATGAAGCCACCGTGGCGGACAGTATACGAAGGGGATAGAGTAGACTGTGGAGTCGCCAGGAATGACCATGTCGTCCATAAAAAACCGTTCTCTGGCAAAACTTGTGTATTATCGAGGGCCCGCAGTCGCAGACACACCGCGGAACGCCGAGACGATTTAACTGCCATTCCCCATGAGGTGAACTATCAAGCAAATGCGGTTTGGTGTCCGTATCGCCCATTCCGTAGCAACACATACCAACTCGTCATGGGTGGGAACAAATTTGCACATTGATGCATCTTCGAAGCCTTCGAGCCATCTAATGCCTTCAAAACCGACGTAAAAGATGTAATCCCGATGTCTATCTCCGCTCGTCCTGCCGACGGTAGCAATCTGGCATTCGCCGTCACTTCTAGCTCTAACGTCAATATCAAAAGGGCTGATTGGGAGAATCGCAACAGCTTCCCACTCAACACCCTTAAATGGACAATTTTCGCGGAAATCTTCAATTGGACGTTCGAGACACTCCCGGGGTGGGGGTAGTCTCACCTTGAGCAGCTTAAAGCCCCCGCGAGGCCAACTACTAACCATAAAACACCTTCATTGAATCGGTCCTCGGATGAATAAAGCCGAATCCACCGCATCAAAGCACCATTGGCCAGGGACGCGCGCCTTACCACACCTCTGGTTACATAATAAACAATCTCCCCATCCGTACAAATCATCTTAGTACGATCTCCGACCCGGAATGCATAACCACCGTTGTCATGTTTGAACTACTGATATCATGCCCACTGATCACACTAGTGTAATCATATCCTTCTTCATGAATGCTCAATTGAACGGAATTTCCTCCCATGAGTTCAAACCAGAATTATAACCCTCAAGCTGCTCAGTGTACAGGAACGCGTTATCCTTGGGGATATCTCAGCGAGGAAGGATGTTGATTCGTTACGAAGGTGGTATCGAATCCGCCATAAGTCACTCGTAGCATAGACGTCGGGAAGAGAGAAACCATGAGAGGACGCGGTGGGGTAGCCCACACGCGGGAGAATCAGACATCGCGTTGAGAGCGACGCAGGCACACCACGGAGCATCGATCCAGGAGGCTGCTATGCATAGACTCAACGACTAGAAAATAGACCAGAGCTCGGAACGTAACACACATGAAGGGAGAGAAACAGAAACCACAAAGCACTCTTCCACTATCATTGACAACGAATTAACTGAGTCGGCTCCTGCTTCTTACAACACAAGAGTGCCTTACCATTCGTTTGTTCAACGAACTTTGATGACAATGACCTCCACAATAGCTCGTCGAAAGTCTTTCTGTTGAGCGAGGACTACGATATCGTTCTCTGTGATTGTTAGATAGCTGTGGCGACCAACGTATGGAAATATAGGGTAGTAGGGCAGAGGGTCCAGTGAGAAGATCACCGACATAGACCAAATATTTACCAGGCTGATAACCCACGCGTACCTCGATAGCCACTCGAAACTTTGTGGTCCAGCAGCAACGCACACTAACTCGTCATTAGAAGGAACGAACCTGCACATTCGGGCGTCGCTGTGAGCCTTGACACGGTAGTCGCCTTTGAACCCCAGAAAGCAGATACACCCCTCTCCAGTTCGCTCTTCATAGCACACCCAGACCAATTGAAACCGACCATCATCTCTGACTATAATGTCCAGATCAGAGAAATCATCCGTAAAGGGCACAACGAACTTCCAGTCAACACCATCGATAAGACATTCACCGGCGAGGGATAATTGTTTGACATGATCCGACAATATTGTACCGTATAAGTTGAAGTCGGTCCCAACCTTAAAGAGATACCCATTCGATACGCAGTTGTGAGTCGTCCATACTTCCATAGAGTCGAACTGGGGCGCATATTCATCGGGAAAGTAAAAGATCTCACCATCGGTGCTGATATTGGTAGGGACCCAATCGACGGCCAACTCATCACCCACCATCCGCATGTTTTTATCACTCATATCATGACAACTAATCGTGATGAACTCTTCCCACTCGGGCTGCACACCGAAAATGACCGAGTCACCTTTCAATGAAGCCAGCCCACGTATGCCACCCTCGCAGTGCGAAGTATACATCGGCGAGAGAGTGGAGAGCGAGGTAGAGAGGAACGGCAACGTCATCCAACGGAGGCCCATCTCCGGTAAGTCGTCACATCTCTTCTTGAGTGCGGCTAAACGGAGGCACAGAGCGGAACGCCACGAAGGGTCTACTGCCATTTCTATGAAGAAACTCGAGAATCTGCCACGAGCTCACTGATCTCTAAGGTACACGATGAGTACAAGCCACTTTACTTCCCGAGAGTTTGTGAGTGGTAGTACGCAGGAGTGACGGTGGAAAAGTCTGAGCCGTCATAACTGCGTGGCCTGAGCCCGGGGACGGTGCACTCATCCTAGAGCAGAGGGAACCGACGCGTAGAGCACTTCTATCGAGTCGTTCACGATAGTAATCGACAAGTAAGCTATATCACGCCTGCCGGAAGTCCCGGTATCCAGTCTCTTCCAGGGGGGTCAAGAGTGGATTCGAAAAAAGGACGTGCCAGTTAGGCACAACATTAAGCGGAACTCAAATACACCGAGTTCGTTGGCCACATGAATGCGGCACCTGAATCGGTCGTCGAAACGGTTGTGTACAGCAACGCACGCACAAGGATCAACTCCCGGGCGCACCGCTATTTTACACAACGCGCGACGTGTTGCCTCGAACTGAAATTCCCAATGACGTATAGGATGGAATGGATAGATGTAGCTGACTGGCCAAGGTAGCTACGGCAATGCGGATTGCGTTGCCTACAGCTGCTGGGCCACCCTGGGTGTTCTGCTGTGGCACAGCGGAACTGGCGTGGTCCATATGTAGCCTATAACACGAGAGCAACTAACGATGAGCTGCCAGGCAGATCGAACCACAAGGCGGTGGTTGCTGTGGAAAGACCCACAAACTGTGACTCGCCACACTCCAGTCAGCGGTCATCTATTAGGACTGAGAATGTCTATCAACGAATAAAACCCCCAGTCTCTCCGCAGACTTACCTCGGAATACTGTCGTTGAAGACAAACTTTAGTCCTACCTCCACATCGAGGGATTGGGTTGGGAAGGGCGCGAAAATCAGCCAAAGTCTGGTGAGCACCAGACACCAACATCATACACTGATAACTAGTAGCGCTTGAATATCTGCACTAGCTTCATAAGTGCGGAAGATGCTCCAACGGCTCATTGCACAACCGATCGTCGTCTTCGTTGTGCGGGGGTGAAAAGTTCCTCTACTCCCCGAATTTCACTCTCGTCGATCAGCCGTAGTCGATCACTGCCAAGAAAGTTGCTGGGTTGAACCAGAACGAGTGCCACGCTATGAAGCTTATCGCAACTGATAACAGGGTGGGACGACGAAGGCATGCGGATGATCCGCAGCGGATCATACGATCCAGAAGTCTATTCGGCGGATAAGGGAAGCCTCTAGGGATGTTGCTTCAAGTACGATCACCGTCTTACCGGACCAGCCAGGAGGGATATCTATTATATCAGTTTTTGAAAGGAAACTCCCGAATCGGTAGTCAGGGAGTACGGGACACTCTTGTCTAGAGCTGCTCTAGCGAATAGTTCGAGCTCAACCTACATATATAGTAACCGAAGCAGCCTACGAGACTGAACAGAACATTCCAAAGGCAACACTCAGAAGGATGACCGCGTAATGTGCGGTGAATGTACCATTGAAAGCACGACAAGAACGATTAGAGGAAACAACCAGTAGTAATTTCTTTTTCGGTTCGACATAAACATTAAGCAGTCGAGCACTGAAGTCTCGACGCTACAAACTCGTAAAACGCATCCTCGTCACTGGAGATCTGCTGAGCGACAACTACAAGATCGTCCTCTGTGATGGTCAAGTAGCAGTTGGAGCCGACGTAAGGGTCGCAGCCGATGTCACAGAGAGAGTCCACCAAAAATACCACAGACATGTCCACTACATCAATCAAGCTGATGTTCCATGAGGGTTCATCGGAGAGCGGCCGCGCAGCAACACAAATGAGATCATCATAGGAAGGAACGAACTTGCACATCGACACCTCGTCGTGAGGTATGACGCTCTCATTCCCCACATAATCAACGTAGTGGATGTAATGCTTTTCGGTGTCGACATCGTAGCCCACGCAGACCAGCTTGAACTTGCCATCATCTCTAGCGATCACATCCATATCAGTAACGTCGGACGGGAGATCAGCAACAGCCTCCCACTCGACACCCTCTATGGGACGGAGTCTGGCTTCGGCTGACTGTGCGGCATACTCACTGAGCGGAAGTAGTCTAGTTCGGAACAGCTTGTGGTCTCCGAAGCCCTCCATGAAGAGGAGTCCGTTCGAAACGCAGTGTGCATCCGTCAGATTGCCGTATCGGCCCTCGTTTGGTGGTGCGGGAATAACACCCACACAATCGCCACTAGACAGGGACAAGCGCACCATGCAATTCCTCCGTGCATCAATCTCAGGGTAATATAAAATCTCGCCGTCGGTAGATATACTCCAAAATATCCTATCGACCTCGAACTTATCAACCACCACCCTCATCTCTTCAGTATCGATATTATGCCCGCTAATGATGCGTATATCCTCACCATCTTGTGGCTGAGTACTGAGCAGGACGGAGCTCCGCCCCAACGAGTCCATGCCGCATATGAAGCCTTCGCGATGGACGGTGTACAGAGGCACTACGGTAGGGATTGGCGCCCCTAGAAATGACCATGAGGTCCACAGAAGGCCGCTCTCCGATGAACCACACGCCTTGTCGAGAGCTTTCAGGTGCAAACACGTCGCCGAACGCCGAGACAACTTCTTTGCCATTTTCAGCGACGGAAACAAAATCTTGCCAAAACGAGCGAGTAGCTCAGTCACAACCGTCAACAGGCGACAACAAAATATACGCCGGTATCGAGCCCGAGCCTGGAGTGCGGGAATCTAACGCAACGCGGATAACAAAAGAAAATCGTACCGGACGAAATGAGCATGCGCACATCTCGATATGTCAGGTGTTTGCCAGCGACGGCGATACTCACGAAGAGAACGGCAATCACCTCATCCGAGCCGCTTGTGCTACTTCATGCCAGCTGCGAGTGCGACAGCAGGTACGACACAGGCGGAAACAACAGCAATCTCATACGCTCCGGCCGTAAGTCCAACAGCAGACGAAGCTTGCAACGATGAGTGAATTAGAACCGACGCTTCGAGCCAGGGAGAAAGAACGAGGCAAAAGTTTGCAAGTGTGTTTTTCGTCGATAGTGTTGGTACTGAATGAGCATCTCCATCCAAGAACAGAGTCAGCATGGCAGAGGTCCCTAACCTCAGACGGGCAAGTGACGTGAGTGATGAGCCATAAGGTGAGTTAACACGAACCACACGAGGATGAGAGAAACTAGATGACGTTACCCGATCGAGAGCTGTAGTCGATAAACCATCAACTCGAATATTGCATCAACACCGCGGTTTTTCTGCTGAGCGATAACCACAAGACCGTCCTCAGTGATAGTCATGTAGTTGCAGAGGACGTCATGAGGGCAACCCTTATAGTGACGAAGAGCGTCCAGCGAGAAGACTACCGACATGCACCAGATGTCCACCAAGCTGATGCTCCAGGCGAAATCATCAGAATTTCGACAGGCAGCAACACACACAAGCTCGTCAGAAGAAGGAACGAACTTGCACATCCGAGCGTCGACATGAGGCTTCACTCGGGCCTTCCCTTCATAATCGACTAAGTAGATGTAACACTCTCCGCTATGGCCATCATGGCCCGCACAGACCAATTGGAAGCTATCAGCATCACTAGCTAGTACGTCGATATCGGTTACTCGGGAGGGGAGATCAGCAACAGCGACCCACTCAACACTCCCTTTGGGAGCATTCCTGTCAAGGACTTCAGCTGCCTGTGTGAGATAGTCGCCGGGTGGAGGCAACACCACTTTGAACACTTTGCCATCCCCGTATCCCACCATGAAAAGTTGTCCATTCGACACACAGAAAGTTTCGGACAGATTGTAGTAGGGCTTCGCACCTGGGGAAGTACACCCAGACGCTGACCATGAGAAAGGGACGCGCAGAGCACACAACACCGCCCTACATCGTCACCAGCATGATATAGATTCTCGCCATCAGTAGCAATGTATCCATAGTCAATCTTGAGTTCAAACTCATCAACCACCACCCTCATGTTCGCATCAGTCATGTCATGGCCGCTGATCGTACGCACACCCTCCCCGCCAGGCTCGGAACTCAGCAGAATTGAGCTTCGACCAAGACCGGCGACCCCGGATACGTAGCCCTCACGCTGCACAGTGTACATGGGTGACACAGTAGGCCTCGGGGTGGCTAGGTACAACCACATGCTCCACAAGAGGCCGCTCTCCGATGAGTCCGACGCCTCGTTGAGAGCTCTCAGCCGGAGACACATCGCGGAACACGGAGATGATTCTGTTGCCAATTCTTCCCATCCGAAGACGGCCATAACCACGCCCTTCCTGATAATGGCCCATTCCCTTGACTCTCCACTAATCAACACCAACAGCATGGGCAATCTATGAGACAATTTGAGCGACGGTATGCGGATTAACACCGAGTTTTGTCCCACAGGGCAGTCTGCCAACTCTGTCAACAACCTGCCAACTCATACGGCTCCTACCAACTCCTTCAAACTCATCAACGACCACCCACATGTCGTCATTATTCATAATACGAAGTCTGCTCTTCTCATCGTTTGACTCAGCATTGAGCAGTCGGACGAAGCTTTGTCTCTATGCGTGTGGTCCGCACATATCACGATCACGCTGTACAGTGCACGCCCTCGATAGGATAGACTCCGTGAGAAACGGTCCAGGAATTCAGTGAAAGCCGCGCCTAGACGATCGAGTGGCAGTTCTTGCCCAGGAGTTCAAGAGTCCGACCACACCTAGCTGAAGAAAGACCGATCAAATTACGTAGAAAGAGCATTCCTTTCGAAGCATCATATCTCTCATATCGATCCGCCCCCGAGCAAGCCCCACGGGTTACTAGCAAAAGGCCCAGACACCTACCGTTTCAAGTCGGCCGTCAGCGAAGAAATGCAGGAGGCTATTTCCGATGGTAGTGGCCGAGTATATAGCTCCGTAAGCCACCCTTGTGGTCGCTGAATCGTTGCTGTGCACAGCTTAGTCTCTTTGAAAGAGCTGCCGTCAAAGGGGAGGTGGATGAGTATCAAGCCCCCTTGGAAGCGATTAGTAGAGTTCACGACAAGAGCGCTAGACACACTCCGGAGGAAATAGTTCCAATGAAGATTGCCAAGCGATAAGGCACACGCGCATAGATACTTACGAGTGGCTACCTTCCTGTGAAATGGCATTATGGTGATAACTAACCGCCAACTCACTGGGTGAAGTACAAAATCCGAAGAAGCGCGAGCGACAGGGAGGCAAAAGCAACAGAAAAAAGCCCTGAAATGCGGGTGATTCACCCGCAGTTCAGGGCTTTTCTCACCCGGGGTGAATGAAGGAACTGTGTACCGAAACCCCCTCCCGAAACCCGACAGGCCAACCCGATTCCGGAACTGTAATCCAGGGCAACCAGAAACCCGAAGTATTACCGTGGGCAACAAGATCTCCGAAAGTGCCTCCTTGAAATTCATGCCTTTCCCTTGGATTTTGGGAATTACTCCACTCCGTCAAGGCGTCTTCATCGGATGCTGGGCGCGCGCACAAATCGGCGCAAGATTCGAATAGGAAAATTTGTGCGCCCTCGATAAGTTCGTGGAAGAGAACAGCCCCACCTTGCTCATCATGGACAATCAAGCAGCCCTGCAGTTTGCCGAGGTCATCGCTAAAGAGATAGGCGTTCAAACAAAATGGTTGAAGGACATGGACCTCTCCGACGCCAAGCCGATGCCGACATCAGAAACGTCAGAAGGGCGCACTACTCACCCTTCCTGACAATTAACCTGCTAGGTACAAGTCGAGCTCGATAGCTAAGATTCCCTCCCCCGCAGCCGTCGCCACCGCCACTGGTGGTAACTTAGAGGACTCCGTTGGCAAGGTGACGTTCTCGAGTTGTCCTATTAGATTGGCCAACGGTTTGCCATTCAGTCGGTGAAGCCCGTCCCAACACGAGAGAACTTCCGCAAAGCTATTTTCAGCTTTGGCTTCGTCTTTGCCCCTCAAGAGGAGCAAAAACGTCAAGTAAGCGTGTCATTGACTCCGGTCGACACATGGCCAGAGAAAGTTTTTCGTTTCGTTTCCAGTTCGACCCCCGTCCCGCTAACAACACCGTCTACGGCACGAACAGCGAGCAACGTTACCCCCTACCACCCAAAGCGTTACGGAACACGGAGGTAAATAATCAGTTGTCTTTGGTCAGAAGATCTAGCTACGTTACTCCTCTCAGTATTATGGCATCACCCGCAAGTGCATCGATGACTTCTACAGTACCAGTGGTGCCTTTGAAGCGGTCATAGAAAAGTAGAGGCTCCAAAGGCGATTCTTATGCTGAGCATGTCCGTATTTACCAAGTCCTTGTCATTCCCTGAGCCTCGGGTTGAAACGGGTATCAGCAGCTGGTTGACAGTTCGTCTAGGCGATGGATGGACTTCCTCGTCCGCTACCTCCAACAGACAGGGAATGAGGCCGGCCCTTCTACTTCCGTTAGGCTACGACGAGGCGGCCGAAATTTGGTATTCACGGCAATTAGCTTCGTAAGCCGGCCATACATACGCCCCGAACGACTATTTTGGTCTTGTTACCTTCTCAGACGCTGATGGCTTTGCTAGTGGTCGTCCCGTGCGTCCTCGGCATGGTAAGGCGATGCCTCGCTAATCCCCGGATGACGTCTGTCAGGTTCATGTCCGACGGTTATTGAGTAACCTTCGTGAGCGTGAAGCTAAAGACAAGGAAGGCAAACGGGAAGCTGCTCTCAAGAAGCATGCTCAGAGAGTACGCTGATGGCTTCGATGAGGAAAATGCTGAGCGCTCACATGATTAGGAATCTGAGCAAGATAAGGGCGACGGCGAGGCGCAGACCCCGATGAACTTCAAGAAGGCTGTTCTGGACCTTCGTAAGTTACAGCGGTCTTCTGCATCAATAGCCACTTCATTTGGGTCTTTTTTTGTGAGAGCCCCAAGAAACCATGTGAGGAGAACCGAGCCCAGAAACTGATGCTGATGCCTCGCAGTTACTAATCCCTTGTTACTCGCATGGTGGCGTGAGTTCACCAAGGCTCACAATGGAGAGGATGATGACGAGGAGGCCGTCGCTGCGGAACTTTTCGGTGAAAGTTGCTCAATTCAGCAGGGCGTGTCTCATGCGATGTCTACCAGTGTCGCTGAGGGGACAGTGGCACTACAGCCTGACTAATTATCAGCACGACGTTGTACTGAGCCTGCATGCACTTTGGGTTGCTTCCATTCCCCGTCCGGTTCCCTGACCACATTCTCTTCGGTAGGTAGATGTTAGCTCTTCCGAATCGCAATGTCTTCTGTCACCGCACCAGCCATAAAAGTTTCATCACCCCTAGAGAACTCATCTGAAACCTTGCGTGAAGGGGAGCCCTCTCCTTCTGGTCGTAGCGACAGCGATAGCGATGAAGACAGCGACGACTCATCCGGCGCTTCGGCGGGCTGTGGGATAGCTAGCTCAATAGCCTCTAGAAAGACTGCGTTGCTGGAAACCCTAGCGGCAATAGAGTCATCCCAGCGAGCACGAGTGGCGGTGGAGTCGAAGTTGGAAGCAGCGCGTAGCGAGTTAGCTAAACTGGAGGCATCGAGGGACGCAATGTTGCGCGAGAATGAGCTGCTAACAGCGAAGCGAAGGTCAATCAATGCGCAATTGGCAGAGACTCGCAGGGAAATAGCATCTTCAGGAGGCAATGACGTGGTGGAGGCTCTGGCCTCAGCGGAGGCTAGGACTGTAGCGTTGAGAGAGGAAGGGGATGCGCTCGAAGCGGAGCGGGAGAGGACGGAGTGTGAGGTGAAGGTGGCTCAACTGAACTTGGCGGAGTTGAAGAAGCAGCTCGACCGCTGGCAAGGGGAGCTGGACCGGATTAGAGCCGCGCAGAAGGAAGCAGCTGCTGTGGATGTGGTGAATGACTTGAAGGAGGAAAATGTCGCCCTGCGAGAAAAACTAGTTTCTAGTGATGAGTTGGAACGAGCTAGGATTGAGCTAACCAGGAAGGAAGCGGAGCTTGCTGAAGAGCAACGTAAAGTTCAAGCACAGACGAATGAGCTAGCTTCCATGAAAGGTGATAGAGAAAAGGTGCAGGAGTCAGTTGAAAATGGGGAAGACTCGGGACAGGGCGAAACGGAGCAGTCAGTTACCTTACAGAAGCGGCTCGACGAGATGGCGGAAATGCTGCGGGAAAGCGAGTCCGCCCGAGCAGACCTGGATCGTCAATTGGTGAGCTCGAAGGAAATACTACAGAAAGAGATCACAGCGCTCAAGGAGCAGTTGCGAAAGAACGATCAGGGGGAGGGTGGCCTTGGATCTCAGACGGGTCGAGAACTCCACGCAGAAGGTGTTGAAGACGTTCGTGCCGCTAGCGCCGGTGACGGCGGCAGGGCATCCCTAGTGGTGTCGAGGAGGTCATCGGAGTCGTCTCGTAGCGTTGGGATGAATACTCCGATGAAGCTGGGCATCGATGCGTATGCGGGAACGGACAGAGTGCAAATTTGTAGAGGCCGTGGTTAATACTGACCGGAATGATATTTGTGATGATGACAGCGGCCTGACCTGGGCGGAGCGAGACAGGCTAGCACGAGAAGTCGCCGAATTGAAGACTAAGGCGATAGAGTTCAGCAACAAGGCTAGTAGACTTGCAGGAGTGGAACAAGAACTGAAAGGTGAGAGATGAGTGTCAGGATTGGAGGGAACGACTCTCTCGTAGTGTTGGAGAGCAAGAAGCAAGACGCGGTGGATACTCTGGCCATTATGAAACGGCAACTCGATGATGCGACGAAGGCCAAGGGGCAGGCCCTGGCCACAGCCAAGGCGGAGAAGGAACAGCTTCTCCAGGTACCTCGCCTCCACTGTTCGTCTCCCGCTCACACTCATCGGAATATATACGCCTCACAGCTCCTCGCGATGCTAAGATTGATTCCATGTTAGGAACTCGAGAACATGCATCACGAGAAACGACAGGTCGAGAAGATTGTGCACGACTTGCAGAAGAGCAAGGTAGGGCTGTATTGTTGTAGGGGTCCCGATTGGGGACGTAACCATTTGCAAACGGCCTGTAACGGAGGAATGCGACATACAAAAATGAGGCCGCTATGCCGCATGAAACAATGAGGCCGCCATTCCATGGTGCTGCTGCCACGTGGTTTGGTGCCCCAATTTTCAAATGTTGCACTATTGTCGTTACAGGCTGTGTTTTTTTCGCTCAATCACCTCAATCATCAGGAAAGTCTCTGCCAAGAGGAAGAAGCCGCGCGTGTTGAGTATAGAGACGCAGACAGGCGGCGAAGCGAGGTTAGAGATACGAAAGGGTTGCAGCCGTTAGACCAGTGCTCAGGCAATTGAGAAGTTGCAAGTCGTTCAAGAGGAGTTGAAGAGATCCTCGGACACCAAGCAGGAGTTGATGGAGGCACAGAGGCTGCGGGATTCCCTGGTGGATGAACGAGAGAGAATAACAGGTACCTCTCCGTGATGGGTCGAAAGGTGTGAATACGCAGTTCTTATTAGTTGAGATGAAGAGCGAACTTGACCATTTCAAGCGGCAAGAGGCGGATCTTCGTGAGGTCGTGAAGGGCCTCGAGTCCGAGCATGATCGTTTGCGAAAGAGTGTGAGTACTCTAATGAAGAGCGACGTTGCTGTTGTTCAGCCGTTCTGCACGGTTCCGTGCTGCTGTGTCAGGTAGCGAGCCTGGTTCAACGGCGACAGAGCGAGGATGCTGTTTTGTCTAAGATAGTGGAAGTCGAGAAAGACACCGAGTCGGAAGCTCGTCGGCTCCAGGGAAAGATAAAGTCGCTGATGAAGGACATCTGCACGCTGACCACTAGGAGGGACAAGACTGATGCCCAGATACGAGACGCATATTCGTTGCTGGAGCATGTAGGCCTTCAGTTGGCCGATAAAGAAGCGCAACGTGATGGCTTGAGTGAGAAGCTCTGCTCGATGGAGAATAGACTCACACAGTGTGAGAAGGAACGGACGGACATACTGGAGGAGATCCAACAGTTGCACCATTTCCGAGACAAGCTCGAGGTGAAGTGTGACGTCTTTGCTAAAGACTTCGACCGAGCCAATGGCATCCTCGACGAGCTTCGTTACGAGATCAGCATGCTTGAGCGACGAAGAGATGCGCTGCACAAAATGCGAAGTCGAGGGTCTACCAAAGGGAAATCGAGGAACTCCCGTGAGCACCCGCCCGGTCAGCCTTACGAGTGTAGCATTGGTGAGAGCCCTGAAGCTAAGGCCGTTATCTTTCCGACGAGGCGTCGAAGACGGTCGTAGCGATCCCTGTTCTGATGTGTTCCTACATGTAGCATTGGCGATCGATGTTCAAGCAGATTCCTCGATGTTGAGTTGTGATAGTTCGGGATGTGACTCCGAAAGCACAGATGATGCAGGATGGAGTGGAAATCGAAGGGAAAGGAAGAAACTCCATCGAGGCGATGCGCCGTTCGGGAGCGCACGAGATGGAAAGTTGTGTGTATTTCGAGCGCCGGGATAGCGCTCTCTGATGGGCGAATCCGTGATCCACGAGCGGTCGCAGGGATTGCGCGCTGAATGAAGTCGTTGGAAGAGGATGCCGATCGAATCATCGGAAACTCGGCAGCAAGAGGGAGTTCCATTGCTAACCGACCTCAGAACCACCACTGGATAGCTTGGCGTTCTTCGCAAGTCCTTCGTGGATTTTTTGCGTTCGTCAATCACTGGCGCCACCGGCGGTGAGATCTCCTGCAGCACAACCGTCGCTTCCGGCGATTCGCATATCCGGCCGCTGTCGTCAAAGCCACCGGAGAGCATTCGCGTTGACTCTCATGGGGTTACTGCTGATGGTTCACAAGCAGCTGAGCTTGACGGGAGCTCCACTCATTCGCTGGTGGAAGAACGGATCAGCGACTCAGTCGGGGTTCGCTTTGGCTGGCGCAAACACGAGCTCCCGTAATCTAAGAACAGTACTTCATCTTTGGACAGGCAAATTTTTAAAATCCATTTTTTGATGGTAACATCAGGCCTCTTCATCGTCACCGCGCTCCTCTCCGTTCGGACTTGGGCTTGGTACGCCACTCAATGCTCACTAAAGGTTTTTCACGTCCTCTTTTAGGACATCCGAAATACCGGTAAGGCCGGGTATGACTTGGGAAGAACAAGCATCCTACTACGCCTACCATGACCGCTGCGATCTTGGAACCACTGCTTCTGTGAAGATAATGATAAGACCGAGGAGCTATGTCATCACCAATTGCCACCACAAGGGCTTCAACTCCTTCCGGACCATCAGCTACGTTCCCAAGGATCTGAACATCCCCGGCCCTCACAACAAGGAGTGGTGCATTCGATACTTCCGCGCCGTCGGATTCCTTCCAGGAAAGTCACTTGACTGGGCCCGGAAGACGATGTGTGATGCCAACTATTGTAAGTCGTGAGAGTCCCTTCTCCTCGCTCTTCAAACAGTTCATAGTGGGCACACTATTTGAGCTTAAGGACGCAGTAACTGGGTCCCTGTCCTTTTGTGGCAGTCCGCTCTGGGAAATGGAAACAACAAGACGAGGAACAAACCCGTAAGACTGTCGCCAATGGGGGCTCTGAGTCCTCAAAAGGTGAGATTCTCAGCAGATTTTTCCCCTCTTCGTACGACGCCGACTTTTTCCGACAGGTCCGAGCCCGAACCACAAAAAGAGACCGACTCAAGGACCGAGTGACAGCAATAACAGCGGGGCACGGGGAGGCATAGAGAATGAGCTTCTCCCGAATAACAACGAAATGCGAAGTGCGGAGACAACAACAACAACTACTACTACTACTACCACGACCACTACCACAACAACAACTCAGTATGTGACTTGAAGCTACCAGAGGTCCTCTACGCCGTAGCTCAGGCCTTCAGAGAAGCCCGTCGTGAAGTGGGAGGATCAAGCATCCTATTATGCTT
>JABANP010000136.1:0-118193 GCA_013115135.1 Perkinsus olseni | reverse complement strand
TCACCAACTATTTACGCAGAGAGTATCGCTAAGCGAGAGTTGTCTCAAGTAACATCCACAATATGGCGGAGGGCGTATGGGAGGAAATTTATGAGCCGAAAATTCGAGCGGTCCTTCCGCGCTAACCCGCACTACCACCCTCGCCCGCCCGGATCCGTATCAGAATTCTGAGTAAAACCCCAGACCAAATTAGCAAAACCCCAGAGCAATTTAGCCGGCACGCGAGACACATCCGGATCGTCCCTCCTCCCGTCCCGGGGACTCCGGCCCTGACTGGGGGGAGAGGCGGTGGAACGAAGGCAGGGTACCTCCTGCCGAGAGTTTCTCCACTGGGAAAATGGGAAATTTCTCCCCAAGGGATTTCCGGGAGATATTTCCCTTGGGAAGAATCCTCGGTTTTTCCCTGGAAAGTTGTGCGTTTGGCCTTCTTAGGCAGTTTATTGATGCAATGGATACGCATGGTGGAGGCCTGTGTGGGGGCAGAGGAAATGCCGATAGCAAGATGACCGCTGTAATAGGTTTAAGCTTGTCAGGCGCATCGCGCGCGTGCAATAAGCGCGGTACATATCGGCTTTTGATACCTCTAACAGGCCACGCAGTGCTTCCTGATGATGATGAGATACGGGCAAACTTTCGATGAGTTCACAGTCCGTTCAACTCTGTGGCTAACCGAGATACCGAACGGCATTGCCGAGCTGAGCTCGGCGAGCTCGAATAGGAGCCGGAACGGCGTTGTTCGTTGACTGCGAACCCTGCAGCCGGGGGCCCGAGCCTGGGGCACATATCCGGGTGAGCATCATATCGTGCAGTGTCAACTGGTACAGGTCATAACTGGTGCGCAGCGAAAGTGGTACAAGAATAAACGGTTCAACCGACTTTCATCTTGTGACATATGGTGCAGTTGCAAGTCGTACAGTGTCGAATGTTACAGTTGCAACTCATTTTGTGTCTTATGGTGCAGTGTCAGTTCGTCTCGTTGCACTCAATACAGTGTCATTTAGTATGGTGTCGAACCGTACAGTTGCTGCAGGTATAGTACCTTTTGGTACAGTTGCAACCGATACAGTGTCGAATAGTACAGTTGCTACAGGTAGTACTGTACTACAGTGTCGCTCGATACATAGGCAACCGATGCATTGTTGAACCGTGCAGCTGCTACTGTAGTGGTAACTTTGTTACAGGCACAGGTCAGATAGACCCTCACCCCGTTAGTAGACTAAGTCAGTGTCACTGACAGGGTGGCCCAAAAGTGGAGGCCCAAAAGTGGGAAGAATGGATCATTCTTCCTCTTCCCGGGAATATAGCCGGGAAGAAAGAATGCATTATTCCCCATTAAAGCAAGCCCCCAACTTTTCTTCGCGCGCCATCGGCGCGCATAACCGCCTGTCATGGCTGCTCCGTCAAGTCGAAACATTGAAATGAAGCACCTAAATACCCAGAAGAAATCACGACTATTCTTCCAGGGAATATTGAGTATTCTTCCTTCCCGGGATTTTCCGGAATTACCGGTAAGAAAGAATAGCATTCTTCCTCGCTGGGCCACCCTGGTCACTGACAATATGACAATGCTGCAATGCGCTACGGTAGTGAGTATCGGACCGACTGGGAGGGGAAAGCTCAAGATCTACCAATCCAATAGTCTGAAAGTGAGGCTATTCAGTTCAGAGCTTCCGAATAATGCGACACTCATCGGTCCTAATGCTTCCCACAATCATTGTGGAAAGCTACATCGACATTCTGTCGATCATCAGGTGCTCCCCTACGCTATGGTTGATATCCTATTTTCCCCTGATCTGTTCAGTTGCTCATATGCTGACAGGCTCGTGTTGGTGGCACGGATGAATACGTTGACGTTACAGGAAGGAAACAATGTACGGCTGGTCTTCGTAGACGCGCAGACGCATGTTCAATGAAAATTGTTATTTTTTATCATCAACGCTCCCTGCGACCCGGTCGTCGGTTTTTGTCTCCTAGGTAAGATCAGTTGGGGACCTGTTCCCTCGATTCTGTCAATCAAGGATCGGATTAACGTGAGACCCAGTGAGCGGTGCAGAGAGTTATCAGTCAGTGCCAGGATGGAACTGCCGATTCTGATATGAGGACCCTGGCTGATGCGGTTTTCGAAGCATTCGAAGGACATGACATGACCACCGGGCGTTGGAGCAAGTACACAACTCAATTTAGTTCTCTGATGATTCGCAACGTCACAACGTATAACTATAATACTTGCGAAAAAGGTTTATCATGATGACCACTACCCGCGCCTGGGGTTTTCGGCGTCACGAACGTCTGTTTGTTATGCAGAGATGGTGCGATCCACATTGTGGAGTCCTCGTTAGTTATGAGAGAGCGAGGCTTATTAGGCTTCCGTGTAGAGTCTTGACTCACGATGAAGACTTCTCAGGGGGATCTTCACCAGAACAGTTCACAGACGAGGCAATCCCGGTTGCGCGTAACGTGGCTCGATGAGTCGAGAAAAAACGAAACTTTCTCACGTATGCGCTGCGGAGACGGCCTGATGATACATCAGTGTTGGTCAGGCGCTGAGGAGACGACAACCTATGAATGGTTTGAAGTTCGATTGGAATGTCCATCGACAGACTCTCAGTAGAGATCTCACTGATAACACGGCCCAGCTGGTCGATGCAAAGCCTGCTAGGTGGCAATGAATTATTAATTAGGTTTCTCAAGGCAGATGGGCTTTGTGTTTGAGGTTCATCAAGTTGCACTCTGCTGGCTTTGCCCTTTCGCGGCTTTCGTTAAGGTTTCTGTGGAGACGACATGAGTTTAACTATTTGTATGAACTGCACGTTAGTACTGCAATGCCACCGGCTGCTTTACTGCAGCATTCACTGCTACTACGTTGAATTAGTCTCCGATAAGCACTCTATTCTTCATTCTATCCCTGGCAGCGCACGCGTGCATGTGTACGCGTACGCATCACCCTGTAAAGTGTCCCTCCAGCTCAAATCCTGAATGGACCATTCGTTCTGAGGGGAAACTGTATTCTCTGAGGAGGAACTCTCGCAACCGTTTCGCAGTTGCACGCTCACTCGAGGCTCTCTCTGTGCATCTCTTTTCTTATCGTTGGAGTTAACTCAGATGCATGAGAGTGTTCTGATGTCCTGATAATGGCTACTCCGTCATGACCCATCCCTTCTTCAGCGTTTCGTTTCCAGTTTCATGTCGGCTAAACGCCCGGTTGATATCGCTCTATTCGGTGCCACAGGCTTCACCGGCTCTCTGGTAGGGGGACGTTGCTAGTGCCGTCTATCAGTGGTATCTTGTCAGATCGCCGCGTACCTTGCCTACAACTATCCGACCCTCAACATCACTCTCGTGGGTCGAGATAAGACACGTCTCAGTGCCCTCGCCAGTAGATATCATAACGCCAATTTTGACGTGGTAGGTCTTGCCGATCTTAACCTTCGTACTGCGCGTTGTATCCCTTCTGACTCGCTGTAATCCGCGCAGCACAAGCCAGGATATTGGAGAGGCTTATCTCAATAACGTTTTAATAGATCAATGGCAATTCACTTGATCCTGGCAGGAGACAATCTCACAAACAGTGGCGAGCCTTCGACACGACAGCACTCGTCTTTACCACATTCCCCGCCACCACCGCCGGTGTGGATTCCCGTGTAGCCCTTTTTCGTTGAGTGGTAGCCTCCTCTCTGATGCTGTTCTGCACTGCCATACCGCCCTTCTCCCTTCAGTGCACTATTCCTAGTATGGATGATCAGCAGGCCGTCCAGAATATCGTGGTGCGCGCCAAAGTCGTTATCTCAGCTGCTGGACCATTCATAAAGATTGGTGAGTCAGCCGTAGAGTGCGGCCTTATCGGACTCGTTGGGGCTACTGCGAAAGCTACCGAATCTCTACAGCATCTCCGTGTCGATGAATGTCATTGGGAATTGTATTGCTGCTACTGGACTGCCGCGAGCTAATGGTCGCGTTGGTGATCGTCCTTCTCATTCCCGCCGTCAACGATGCCGATAATCTATCGGAACGTCGCGGTTCTGTTGATAGCGTAGGGTCGGTGGACGTGGTGCCTCCGCGAACTACCGCACTCAAGCATACTCATGAGACTGTATCACGGCATCTTAGGTTGATGCATGCAATGGAGGAATAGGGTTGAAAAGATACTATCCTCGTTTGATATGCTCTACGGGTCGTAGACCACGGCTACGACAGCAGTTAGCTCACTTCCCCTCAGGAACGCCTCTCGTTCGTGCCTGTATCGCCTGCGGCACCCACTACTGTGATACCACTGGAGAGACTCCTTGGGTGGCTCGAGATCTCCTCCCTTTGCACGAAGCCGCAAAAAATAACAAAACTTTCATCGTCAATTTCTGCGGTTTCGACTCCCAACCGGCAGACCTTCTCGTCGGCCAAGCCCAGAATATCTTGAAGTCTCCATTGGCGAGGGCGGAGGCATTCGTGTCGATGCAAGGCACGGCCAGTGGCGGGACGGTCCAATCTGGACTCGAAATGCAAGGGTTTCCCGAGGCTGCTGATCCCTACTGTCTCGGCGGAGGGCCGTCGCCGGGCTCGCCACCTGAGGTCGACGCCCATCCGGTCGCCCGCAGTGAGACACTTGACTGCTGGCTGGCTCCTTTCACTATGGCATTCATCAATACTCGAGTTGTAAGACGTACGGCAAGTTTGAAGGGACAGCGCTTCCCCTATGGAGAGGCTTTGTGCGTTTCTGATGAAGAAACTGCAAAAAAGCACGCCTCTGTTCCGAGCGCGAAGGTTCGTCAAGCACTGGTTGAGGAAGGGAAGCTGCCTCGGCCTGGCCAGGGCCCGGACCCTCTCTCACGCACCCGGTCATGGTTCAAGTATGTCGTCCACGCCGTTAGTGAGTCTGGCGAGAATCTTTGGTTGCAGCTAAGCGGCGGCGATCCTGGCTATGACGAGACTGCTCTGATGATATCGGAGGCCGCTGTTGCGCTTTTACGAGGGGAAGGTGTCGACGGCCATTGGGGTGTCGTTACCCCAGGGTACGCGTTCGATGCCGAAAAGATGCTCAAACGCCATAGTCGAGCTGGCCTGGTCTACAAACGCCTTCCCGGCGCCCCAGAAGGAGGAACGATCTTAAGCAAACCGGCAGGGAATGAAGTGCAGGGGAAGTGGCGCCAAGCCGTCGCTGATATGAGTTCCGTGGGAGGTTGAGGATGATTCAAAGTCCGCACAGGGCCCTTAGGCGTGCGGGACGCACCTCTATTATAAGTAGTCGATTCCATAAAGTATTAGCTGATCTTATGACAGATTCAAAGAGTTATTGACTTCTCCGAGACCAGCAAGGCGTCGAGTTCTGCCGTCGGGGGCACCCGTCCAATCCAGGGGCACTAGCTCAGTTGATGGACGCAATCACTGTCGACGTTTGCGTTGCTCGTGCTGGTGGACTCAGCGGTTTCGTGACGATACCGCCGTCGGTGCTGATAACTGTCTTGCATTTGCAACAGCCCTATGAGCTGTCTGAAGCAGTTGTGGAAGAGCCAGTGAAAGCTCTCGGAGGCCATGGAGAACCGGTTTTCTTTCTCGGATGAAATCGATGCAATGCGGAAACAGTGGTTTCATCTCTATCGTGTTCACTTGCTGTATTCTAAAAAGGCAGTTGTGGAAATTTCCTGGCCGACTGAGAAGCAACCCCTCGTCTAGCTTGGAGACATTGCACAAAATTCGGGACATTGTGGCGGATACGTTTCCGAATGTTCACAGGGGTCGCTCAGCTCAGTCGAACTACCGCTTGTCAGTGGTCCTTTCGGTATGCCAATGGCCAACGCTCCATCTCCTCCGAGCACTACGCGTCCGGTCGATATTGCCCTCTTCGGTGCCACGGGTTTTACCGGCTCCTTGGTGAGTTACCACCACTAGCGCCTTTGTAGTTGGTGCATTGTTCCCAGATTGTTGCGTATCTTGCCTACAACTACCCGACCCTCAACGTTACTCTCGTGGGTCGAGACAAGATACGTCTCAACACCCTGGCCAGTAGACATCATAACGCCAACTTTGACGTGGTAAGCGCTCATTGCTGCTTCCCTTCTCTTCTCTCCGTTATCATATGTCTTTCGAGGAAGAAGAAGTAGTCTAACCATTACTACAACTAGTATTGTTTACACGAGCGCGGCTTGTCTCGAGGCGCGGGCGTGTCGTGATTTTTCGTAGCATCTGGCAACGATCCCCGAGTGGTCTCATCGTTCGCATGCCACAGGGATGATTGAAATTCTTCGTTTACTGGCGTTCCTTCAATATCTTCGGTCACCATCGTTTGTGCAGCATTCCGTTGTGTTACTATAGAGCGCTCAGCATCCGTTCTCTTTCTAGTGCACTATCCCCAGTCTGAAGGACGAGGCCGCCCTCCACGGCATTGTGGCGCGCGCAAAAGTTGTCATCTCAGCGGCAGGACCGTTTATGAAAATAGGTGAGCCAGCTCTCACGCTCTTCATGTCTTATTCGATCATTTTCTCGGGGCTGAAGAAGCTAAACTTTAATCACCGGAAAGGAGGACTTGTCAGGAACTTCGTTATCAATCCAGAAATAATTGCTCTATTAGATTTCCCTTCCGTACAACTAGTCCCCCTCTTTGCGCCACTTTCATCAGCGATAGGCGTCCTATCATTTAAGATGCCTGATTGATGAGGAATTCTGTTGTCTGATTTGCGTCCCATTATTAAGCCTGAATCGCTTCAGGTACCCCGCTTGTTCGTGTGTGCATTGCCTGTGGGACCCACTACTGCGACATCACCGGCGAGACACCTTGGGTTGCTCGAGATCTCCTCCCTCTTCACGAAGACGCGAAAACGAAGAAAACCTTCATCGTCAATTTCTGTGGTTTTGACTCGCAGCCGGCGGACCTCCTGGTCGGTCTCTCGGAGAAAATTTTGAAGTCCCCGTTGGTGCGGGCGGAGGCATTTGTGTCGATGCAGGGCGCTGCCAGCGGCGGCACGCTTCAGTCGGGTATCGCGATGGAAGGGGTTGTTGAGGCAGCGGATCCCTTCTGTCTCGGCGGAAGACCGACGCCGGGTTCGCCAGTTGAAGTGGACGAGCATCCGGTCGGCCGCAGCGAAGGGCTGGGCTGCTGGTTGGCTCCGTTCGGGATGGCTTCCATCAATACAAGGGTGGTTCGTCGTACGGCGAGTCTGAAGGGACAGCGCTTCTCCTACGGAGAGGCTCTGTGCGTTTCTGATGAAAAAACTGCAAAAAAGCATGCGTCTGTTCCCAACGCCGAGATTCGTCAATCTCTGATTGAAAGGGGGAAGCTGCCGCGGCCCGGCCAGGGCCCGGATCCCCTGGCCCGGTCCCGATCGTGGTTCAAGTATGTCGTCCACGCCGTTGGCGAGTCCGGCGAAAATCTTTGGTTGCAGCTAAGCGGCAGCGATCCTGGTTACGACGAGACGGCTTTGATGATATCGGAGGCAGCTGTTGCACTTCTACAAGGGGAAGGCGTCGATGGCCACTGGGGTGTTGTTACCCCGGCGTACGCGTTCGATGCCGAAAGAATGCTCAAACGGCTAAGTCGAGCTGGACTGGCTTTCGAGCGCCTCGCAGGCCCGCCGTCCGGTGGTTCGATCCTGAGGAAACCGGAAGGGAACGGTGTGCAAGGAAAGTGGCGGAATGCTGTTGCTGATATGAGCTCGATGGTGTCAATTATGAGGTCTAAGTTTTAATAGTTTTACGATACATTGGGTTGAGTTGATCAGTCTGGGCGCAGTGGCAATTTCAAGGATCGGCCGAGTTGGACTCGGGGCTGATTCCTTCAGTGCCTTCGGCGGACTTGACGTTTTGAATTTCCTGAACTTCCGCCAGACTCTGTTGAACACCATCAAGACATTTTAGGCGGCAATTTCGCGCCGAACTAAAATGTGAAATGAACATTCTCAGGCACCGGAGCCCCTGGGTGTGGTCGAGACTCGACCACACTGCCGGTTTTCTCAGGATCTCAGGACTACCTGTAGTGACTACAGGTCGCAACTCTCCAGCCACACGAGTATGAACACTCTTGACTTGTCCGCACCTATGCCCAAATGAGGTAGGGCCCACTAGAGACGCCCAAGGTCCGCTGCTTTTGCCCATTATCCTAGTCCCCTCGTGGATGTCAACCGATGTGCTCTCAGATTCTCCTATCGAAGTACTAATGTCTTTAAAACAGTCAGGTCCATAGAAGGCCCTGCGACTGTCGCAGAGTCTGCGGCGCAGACTCCTTCAAGTTGGAGGCTCCAACATAACCAGGGGGAGCAAGCATCTGCGAGCAGTGAATAAGGCAGCTATCGCCAACTCGCGCGGGCTCTTTCGAAAGGACTAACATCGCTCGCGTCGTTGCGGCATATGAATGCGCTGAGTTCATCGGATGAACTTCATCCTCGGTTGTACGCGGCTCACCTACAGCAAGACCACACCATTTTGAGAATCACACTACCCAGCTGAGACCTTTGCCGTTCCATATACAGTATAATCTCCCCAAGCTCTGGAAGGGAATCATCTTTCAAGGATGTATAATTACGTGCTAAGTGGATCTACAGAGCTACAAATTGCAGGCCGGGATTGATTCTGTCAATACCATAGAACTGAACACAACCCTCTAGTGCAAATCACCAAGGTAGAAGTCTAAATTTATGACTCCTCATGACGCGCATGTGCCTGGAATATGTTAGCATAGCAAGAAGTATAGCATCAGCATGAAGCGCGGGGGGGCACGCGCCGACGCACCGCCTAGAGAGTTGCTGAGGACTCCTCAGCCGACTAACACGGGACGTGTACCGAGCCAGCAGACTGCATGCCAGCTGGTATGTATACCTCTTCATCATCCTCGAAGCTCGTCGCATTTATGCCGCGTCCACCTATTTCGTTGTCAGGATCATCATCGCTTTGGTATAGAAGGAATCGGAGGGCTCCATTAGTTGACTCGTGGGTGGAGCTGTGCTTAGGAGCGTCAACCGGATCATCAACACTCGGCCCCATCACCTTCCGCCTCAACTCATCGACATCAAAAAGCAAGTCGCATACCACGCTGGTTATATTGTATTCTCTACCAGACTGTGATGGTGATCCAAACATAATGCATCCCGAGGCCACGAAGTGCTCGAAGGCGCAGACTCGACTCGTACGAGAAGCACGGACCTTTCTGGACTCCGTAGTGACAATTTGAATCTCTCTTACGCAGTCCCGAGGGAGCAGCAGCGGCCAGCATTTTTTTTCTTCTACGTTATGCAGGCCGAGTTCCCGTAGGGCGCTCGCTACAAGTTTGCCAGGCGTAGATATACCAACTCTGAGCAGCCGCTCACCGCCATCGCCCGTGGAAACGTTCACAGACCTAGTGGTTGATGCTATAGAGTAGCATATTAAAGACCGCTTAACCGCAGAGGCCTTCAGTGCTGGAGAAGAGGCCAGGAGCTCTCTTGCGTCTCCTATTAGGCCGAGGGCAGTTCCCTCAGAATTACAGTATCGCATAACTGCCGAAAGCTCGCGTTGATCAATCGAGGTCACTACTGCCGTCACTTCTGTCTCGATACCCTGATGCCGGGCCTCGCTTAACCAGTCACCGACAGCCAATTCGTAGCCGAAACCGCCGGGCGCTGACACGAACCCGTCAAAGTTCAACTTTTCCTGGAGTCTGTTCAGGGAGGGAGATAGCTTGGGGGGAGGATCTACTAACAGCCTGTCGCAGCCAGAGGAGAAGCGATTCCCGCCCATTCGAAAGCTCTCAAAATCACTGAAAGAAATCTTAATTGCTAATCTCTCTCAAACGGAGACGTTAGTGTAACGGTGGTTCCCAATCCCTATCCGCCGAGCTCCTGACTTGACCCAACGCCGCCTTGGATACAGACGATGTCGTACTCATCACAGAGTAACACAGAACCCCTACGATAAAGCAATGATAAGTGCGATACGGCCGAGATACGACGAACTACGAGACGAGACAGTAGAATCATCATCGATCATCATCTCTTGCTATCTTGCATCTCCTCAACGCCAGCACCGATCATCACAGTTAGGAACCACTTCAGCCGAGGTCCAGCTCACGCTTTAGATGTCGAAAAGATGCTCAAACGAATAAGTCGGACCGGCCTGGAGCTTGTGGGCTACCAGGCCCTCCGACCGGTGGTTCGATCGTGAGGAAACTGGCAGGGAAGTGTGCGGGGAAGTGGCGGAATGCTGTTGCTGTTATGAGCTCGATCATCGAGCCTCATAATTGATACCATCGAGCCTCGATGGTATCAATTCAATTCAATTCAATTCAAACTTTATTGCCTGGGCATTACAAGCTCGAAGCTTATCGCCCATCACACGACCCGCGCAAGCGGATCCCGATATGGTTAGACCCAACCATAGAGCCTTGAAACAACAGAGGTTAATGAATCTCTCATCATCAGCTCGGAGGCTCTTGAGAGGAACTTCGTCACAACTACGTCGTGCAGCCAGGGAAGGCGAGGAGGGAGGCATGCCACACTGGGCAGCCTATTAGGCATGAGGGAGAAAGAAGGTGAAAAGAGGATTAAGTAGTCCCAGGACCAACAACTGCGATTGCGGAAACCCAGATGATTAGATGGTGAAAATTTGTGTAGAAAGGGAGGGCCCAACCAATACCGAGTCACCAGCAAGGGGGACGTATGGGTATGGCAGGTTCGATCTCTACTTCGTACCGGGAAAACCCCGGCCACCCTCACGCGACGTTGACGCGTAGAGACCTGTGAGGGGGTATCAATTATGAGGTCTAAGTTTTAATAATTTTAAGATTCATCCGGCTGAGTTGATCAGTCTGGGCGTGCGCTGTTTGCGTTGAGATGATGCAAGTGAGGGTAAGTGCGCAAGATTTGGTGAATCGTGCTGCCATCGGTGTCTCAACAATGGACTTCCGTCCTAATTTAACGACCAGCACCTTCCAATCGGCCACTTTCGCCTGCCGTAAGTTCGTCCGAACTTCGTGGCGCAGTGACGGTTCTCAGGGTCGGCCAAGCTGGACTCGGGGTTTGGTCCATACCAGTGGGGACCTTACCGGTGACGACGCCGAATTTGACGTTGATTTTCTGGACTTCCGCCAGGCGCTGTTGAACACCATCAAGAGCTTCCTAGGTGGCAATTTCGTGGCGCATTCTCTATGAAATTTTTATCTTCAGATACTGGGGCGGCCGCCGGCTGTCCTAAAGTCGTCATAGATTTGAGTAAGATAAGACGATTGTCGTGTCCGCAGAATCGTTCTGTTCAGAGGAGCGCCTTCGAGACGTCGAGCGGGATGGAGCTTGTCACCGTTGGCACAGGCGAATTAAGAATCCCGAGGCAACGCAGGGTAGCTCCGCTCCGCTAGAGTTTTGTTACCAATTTCGGTATTATCGTCAGCGGAGATCTCCGCGGCAGCAGTTCGGCAGGCCAGGAGACGCGTGAACGAAGTTCGACGACGGAAGCTGATCTCGGGCTCTGAAAGGGAGGGCGCCTCACAGGCCTTGGTCCCTATTACAGGTGGGCTCTTACATAGTCGGCGGAGCGAAGCGATGGAAGTGATAATCTCCCGTTTGATAAAGCAAGTCTGAAACTCAGAATCGATTCTGAATTTCTGAATTGGTCTGTTAAACGACCTTCAATACAAATGAATCATGGTCATGTGCAGATCCAGTGATGGCGTCCCCAACGATCGTCGACGGGCAAACCCTCGGGCGCTTCCGGGCTGCCGCTCGGATGGTCTTCCTCGCCTACGCTACTCAGCAGTACCTCGAGGGTGGGCAATTGGTCATTTTTCTGACACCTCTAGCTGAGCTTTCAGGTCACCACAACTACGCTCATGAAATGCTGTTGGACACGTTCTTACGCCTTTGCAGGGAGTAACCATCTTTCCCTTCACGCTGAATCGACGCTACTTCTTTTCAGCTTGACACTCTCGCCTGTGCTCGTGTCCGAGGAGGAGTGCGTAGAGATCTTTCAATCCACTGCTGCGTCAGGCGGAGCGATGAATGTCGGCAGCTTCTTGGACGCCTTGGACTCTATCTCGAACGCGTACGGCTGCTGACGCTGATGAGCACTGTGATGGTATCATTACTGATGCCAGGTTCACTCGACCACCCCATCAATGCAGTGCTGATGACTCGCGGAAACTGTCGTATAAACTGTATAAGTATCTTAATTTGACGCATCCTCATGCGACCTCACCGACGGGCAAGGGCATTTTGCCGCTCCCGCCGCTTTAATGTGATCTTGTGCTGTTGTGAAAGGCCGTGGGGGTGTTGTGTTACCTCACCATGTAGAGGATGTTCAACAAGCTGATCCTGAAAGTCAGAGTCAATTCTGGAATCCCATTTGACGTGCGAAAATCTGTTTCAGAATCGATTCTGAGTTTCACAACTGAACGCTCCCATAGTGAGATATTTTAATGGCTAATTGATGGCAAGTCAAACAACGAACGATGCCTTGGACGCTCTCATAAGAGAGAACGTGCCACTTGAGTGAGGAGGTTGGCAATGGCGATGTAGCATAAAAACGATCTTCCTCAGGCCGCGCCCGTCATCGGACCCGGTCCGATTGAGACTTCTACGACCGTTGCGTACAAGAACGAGATCTCAGATATTACACGAGAATCTGTGGGCGGGCAGAGGAGACCTCGCTGCTCAAATGCTGCATCGAGATGGCAGCGGGGCTCTTTCTGACACCTCTAGCTTCCCAGCGGAAATACGATCTGCCGACAGAAGATCTCGTTCCGAGAGAATTCATGAGAATGCATGGCGCGGTCTTGGTGGACTACCAACGGTCGCTAGACAGTCGCAAGCGCGGGAACCTAGAGAGAGCTCGCGGGCGCCGCGAAGGTCGTCCAGAGCGGCAGAAGCGCATCTTTCGCAGTGGAGCGGTCCTCGAGGCTTGGCGGAGGCCTTCAGGGCCGCATCACCGGGGAAGCGGTCGAGCGGGTTGATCGAGCATACCAAATTTCAGGTAACGCTTTAGGTAGGTGCAAATGGTGATCGAAACAGAATTCCCATCGTGCGTGTGACTTTACAGTCGGAGGCCGGTGCAGTCTTAGTCGGCCCCCCCATCGCCGCGCCAATTTCCTTCGGGGCTCCATGCACCTCTCGATACACAGTGATTATGAGATGGCTTCCCACCGGGGGAGGGAGGGGGTCTACTCGAACTGAGCAGCTTCAACCTCGTGGATCCTCAGTTACACCAGAGCAAGTTAAAGACCAAAGTCCTCCGGCGAGGAGTTGGTAGAGATGATGATGGCCTTGCGTGCTGCATCTGCCTGGAGACGTTCCAACCTCGTAGTGTTGTCAAGCAAGGGCAACTGTGTGACCATATGTTCCACGGCCGGTGCATAACGAAGTGGATCGAGACGACTAAGGAGCGTTCCTGCGGGACGAAGGACGCACGATGCCCGTATTGTAGACAAGACCTTGTGCGGAAAGATCCTGGAGGTTGAGCGTGGCAGTCATGACGATGAGCCGTAGCATGCTAGTTGTGGATGCGGTCGGGTCGGGGGTTGGTCAGAGCCTCGGAACGTGTCTGTGTGAAGGCAGCCGCGATGAGTTGAGTTTCAGTGATGGTGTGACGCGCGCTCGGAAGATGCGCTGCAAAAAGCGCGCGCCCAGAAAAACGCACGCATCCTCTGCCGTGGCACGCGTAGGTTTGATATGTGCTCAACGTCACATCATCAGTCGCCTTCCCTGTGGTTCGTCCATGTTGGTCGAGTGCAGGCAGGGGTTGTCTCTGTGACTTTCAAGGGCTCAGGCTGACCCTCGTTTTTGGCCGATTTCTGGTCACCAGCATTTTTTTCACCACTCTAAATGAGATTCATCACTCATCTGGGTCTTGCCCTTCCCGCTGCCGCCACTGTTTACCTCAAGGAAACCTTTTCCGATGGTAAGGTGCTCCTTGATCTCTGCTCTACCGTGCTCGTCAGGTTGGGAGGATCGTTGGACTGTCTCGAACTGGAAAGGCGAGGACATGCACGGCAAAGTCGAGCATACCGCTGGCAAGGTCTTTCGCTGACGAGAAGAAGAACAGAGGCCTTAGTAATGCCGCCCTCTGCGCTGCTGGTTCAACCTGCCCCTTCAGAGACCACTGAGGACCACCGCTACTACGCCTACATCAGAGAGCTTGACCAGCCGTTCTCGAGCGAAGACAAGGAAGTTATCTTCCAGTATCAGGTAAGGTTCTGGTCGAACGGCCCCTTAGTACTTTCGTCTCGTCTAGGTAAAGTACGAGGAGAATATGGATTGTGGCGGAGGTTACTTGAAGTTCGCGCCCAAGATGGACAATCTCTCTGCCTTCAACAGCGAGTCCACGTGAGTTCGTGTCACCAGCAGTGTTCTCTCTCTGACTTTCTGAGCTCAGGTACAATATTATGTTTGGACCTGATAAGTGTGGGTTCAACCGCCGTACTCATCTTATTTTCAACAACGGCAAGGACAACATTTTGAAGACGGATGATCTCCCGTACAAGCAGGACGACACCGTGTCCCACGTTTACAGGCTTACTCTGCGGCCCAACGACACGGTCAAGGTCGAAGTTGATGGCGAGGAGATCTTCGATGGCTCTATTGAAGAGAACTGGAAGTACGGCGAGCCTGCCGAGATCGACGACCCTGAAGATTCGAAACCTGAGGACTGGGTAAGCGCGCGGCTCTGAGGTAGCCTATGGCAGAGTCGGTGTGTTTTGAGGTTGACTCGCCCATGATGGATGACCCGGAGGACAAGAAGCCCGAGGACTGGGTAGAGGAGGCCAAGATCCCCGACGAGAAGGCTACTCAACCCGAGGATTGGGACGAGGAGGAGGTGATTCATCTTGGCTGTCAGCTGGTCTGACGAGTTCTTATTTGCAGGATGGCGAGTGGGAGCGTCCGATGATTGACAACCCGGATTACAAGGGTCCCTGGATGGCCAAGAGGATCGCGAATCCTGATTACAAGGTTGGAAATTTCGTCTTTCTTCTGCATGTAGGAGCCTTTGGTAGGGTGAGTGGAAGCCTAAGAAGATTGCCAACCCCGACTATGTTCCTTTGGAGAAGATTCACAAGTTCGATTTTGGTGCCGTTTTCCTCGACGTATGGCAGGTGAGCACAGATCATTCAGTTGATGTTGCCGATATCTGTTGTCGGCTGCTAGGTGAACTCCGGTGCAATTTTCGACAACATCATTGTTACTGATGATGTGAAGGAAGCCGACGCTTTGGTCGAGGAGTTTAAAGAGTTGAGGGAGGTTGAGGACGCCAAGGCTAAGGAAGAGGTAACTTTCCCGTTCGTTCTTTCGTATGGTCTTAGACCCCCTGTCTTTAGGCTGAGGAGGAAAAGAAGAAGGCCGAGGAAGCCGCCGCGTCCGAGGACGAAGGAGATATTGATGATGAGGAGGAGGACACTGAGGAGCCGAAGGATGAGGAGAAGGCCGCCGATGAGGACCTTTAGGGCCGATCTGCGACGGAGCCCAGTTTTCCTGAGTGCCTCTCACATGCACGATTACTAGAGGGCGAAGATGCACTCAGATGAGGCAAACACTGGTACTTTCTACAACCACGGTGGTGTCCACCGCGAAGTTTTACTTGAGGGTCAGTCCCGTAGAATGCAGTGTGTTGGGTTGAGCTAGTTTTGGGGAAAGCAGGACGCGACCGTTCCAGCTACTATCGAAGAGAAGACCGATTTGAATGTTCCTGTGTGGTTTGGTCGTATTTTTCGTAACCACGTCACCCAAGGAGGGGGAGTTCCCGAGTCCTCAGAAAGACGTATCGACGAATTAAATTTAACTAATTCCCATTCCGGTGTATCGATAAAAACAAGATTCATCTTCCCTCGGGTTGTGCTTTGTCAGATTGCAACTCTGACCTTATTCAGTTTCCCAAGATGGTTTGTTCCTCAACTAGCAATGTGGCCGCCCCCACTATCACCTGCCTGGGAGAGGTTGTCGTCCTCCAACGGCGACTGCATTACCGTCGTATGATGTTCCTGAGTGTGGCACTACCAGCTGAGCATCAGTCCGGGTATCAATTCAAAACAGTGTTGTTGAAGTCCCCAACCCTCAACGACCACACTGACGTCTGTGAAAACTACGAAGAGTTCTGCCATACTGTTCGACCGGGGGATTGCGTCCGGCTGGAGGGATGGCCCGAGGACGAATCAAGAAACGAATGCAGCATGGTGGTCAGTCGGTGGCAACTGGTGGAGGCTGGCACTCGTGGCAAGATGCAGATGTTCGCACTCGAAGATTCATGGCCGAGTCGGGACGTCCCCTTCATTGAGCTGCCCAAGCTAGTGCTGCAGTGCCAAGTGGGCTATGAGGAGCGTCTTGTCGAGTACATCAGCAACGAGTACGGTGGTGGGGGCTGTCGGACGTCGTGGACGCCCCTATGCGCAGTTGGTGAGCGCATGCTGCTCATTGACAAGGACTCGAGGCTGCGAGATTGGCAGTCAGTGCTGAGTGATGTGAACTTGTGTCACGTGTTGAAGAGGATCTACACCAACCTCACTGAGGTCGCCACCAGTGTCCAGGGTGCTGCCGAATCATTGCGTAAAATGGCGCCTGATGGTTGCGTGTTGAGGCTGCAGACCTTCCCCAGTCGCTATCAGAAGACCATCGCTGATTGCCTCCCCGAGGGAATGTGCCACCCCAGAGAGTACACCCACGTCGCCCAGGTGGTCTACGTGGACGGACTCTATCTGCTGGGGATTGCCGAACCCGAGCAGTGCTACATCGGAAACATCGTGGAGACGTCCAATGGTCGACTGACTGACAGCGTCTGCAAGGCCGAGTACAAACTAGCCGAAGCATTCAGACGCTTTGGTTACGACGTAGCCGACGAAGGGAAGCAGATGGTGGCGATGGACGTCGGGGCCAGTCCCCGGTGGTTGGAGCCGGTATCTTTACAACAAGGGTGTTGGCAGAATCATCGCTGTTGATAAAGGCGAGGTTGATTGTTCGGAAACTGATGGAAAAGATCGAGCATTGGGACATGCTGGGTCAAGAGGCGATACAGAAGCTGTTGGATGAGGGCCATAAAGACTTACTAGACGTCTACGTTTGCGACGCCAATTTGCCGCCGCCAGAGAGTCTGGCGATGTTGAGACAAGCGACTGACCTCTTATCAAACCGGGAGCGTACGTGGTGGTTACGTTCAAGAACCCGTATAAGAGGAAGAAGGATTGGTATGAAGCGAAGGAGCTCAGCTTCGCCGACTTCTCCAGTATGTGCGATTCGACTACGGAGGTGCACCTGCTTGCCAACACCCCCAACGAGACCACCGTTGGTGGGCGATGGAAGGGAGGCCACTGAGAACGTACTTGAACATACTTCAGTTACTTTCCTCAATTCCGAAGGTTTGTGTTGTCGAGTAGCTGCATGAGTCACGCATAGTTTTCCTGTGACACCAGGATTCAGTGCTACTACTCGTTCGAGTCCGCTGATGAGCCCTGACATGTCAGACTGTCCGCGCTCGAACAGCGGTGCTGACGCTATCGCAGTCACTGATAAGAACGATCAATGCAACTGCTGGTTTGCGTGATTTCAATGTTGCCTCTTTCAACTGAACAGCTTCCCTGTCTTCAATGCAATCCCCGGTACTTTGTAGCGGCCTGTCAGCAGTACTACTGCTGCAGTAGCACTGTTACTTGGTACGGGCCGCTGTCCAGAGACTATCTGAATTGATGATGCTCTCGTAGAATGCTCACTCGATGTTCCATCGTGCTGATGCTTTGAGGAAAGGACTCTAGAGCGATGTCAACCGTACGTGAAGGCCTTAAATACACCCCAGATTTCACTCGGTCAACAAAGTCTATTATACATCAGCCATTTACTGCATGAGAACAACAACAATAACACCACCGCTCGACTCCCCAATCATCACGATGGAGCAAGAGGGTGTGTGTGAGTTCAAGTCCAACGCTGACAGCACGGCCGACGCACCTTTCAGAGGGGGATTAACCAGCAAGAGAGTTCTCACTCAGTTTCCTAATCCAACAGGTCGTACAGAATGTCCGCGACTAAACGATTGGTCGTGACGGGCAGGTAGATATGATTCGAGGGGAGGTCCTTCGGTAACTCCGCGGCGGATGGTGAATCAAAATAATAGACATACCCATCATAGTAAAATGAAGGGCCTGAGGTCGATCACTAGGCGAGGTCGCCGGAATCGGGAATTCCCTGAAGACCGACCTTGATAAACGAAGCCCACTTTCTCGTACAGTCGCTTGGCGGGGTCATGCGAAGGCGCTACGAGTAGGTAGGCACCAACAACTTCAGGCCTGCTTTCTTTAACCTGCACGATTTGAGCATGTTGTGGTATGCGGATGACTGAGGGAAACTCACGTATGCGAGTAGCCGTCTAAGCATTGCTGTTGCTACTCCCTTCCTCCACCAGTTCTCCCTTACGTCAACTTGATCGATATAGATCCACTTCCCATAATATTCCGTATCCACTAGGCAGAGTACAACAGAGCCTACCACAGCCTGCAAGGAGGCAGCGGTAAGGGCTCCAAGGAATGGCGAAAATCTTCTATCAAAACTATAGTTGTTACATCTAACCTAGTTTTCGAATCGTAAATTGAAGTCCAAGGATGACCCCCTCACATCCCACCTTATCTGGCGCAGATTCGGGCTCCACCGCTACGAATACGACTGGGTTAGGTAGATCGGTGATGGAAAGGACGCGATCGGACGGCTTTCCCCAGCGGTACTCGAGCTTGGCAGACTCCGGGCTGAGACTTCCTATGGCAATGACGATCCACGGGATCAGTCCCGCGCGGAGGAGATGGGAGGGGTTATCAGTTCGAATAATGACGTCGAGAACGTGATAATAAAACTGCAACCTAGCCCAGGGGTTTCCCGTCTGAATGGAAATGAGGAGGCGCTCGAAATGGCGCGAGCTGCCCTCGAGTTGCGATAATTTCCTATTTCCGTTGAGGAAGTGCCTCGTGGCCGTCTCTCTCACGAGTTCACTAGAATAACGCTAGAAATGACGCGCGAGAAGCTTTGATGAGCTGTTCCATGTTTGTGATGGTATAACGATTTGAAATCCTGCAACACACCTAAAAGAGTCCAGAATGCAGTTTTTCTTCCGGGATTGGCCAAAGCACCGTGTGAACATCAAGGGTACCACCAACTACCGCATCATGCGGTCCGCATGGTTCACTATCCCTTAGGCGCTACATCACGCCCGGGTTACTGACTAACACTGCGATGTGCACAGACAGCGTATCGCTGACCAGTCACCATCACCAATGGGCTGCCTCCACAACGCGCCAGAGCTTGCTGATATCGAAGTGATGATGGGAGTATCAGGGCCTGACTGTTAGCAAGTCGGTGGTGACGATGAGGCAGTGGGTGGTGAAAGATTGAAATTCACAGGGAGAATCTCGGGTGCTGTGTTCTCAATCAGGCGGTCTCCAACACGTGCGTGATGATCGCGTACAAGAACCCGTAGAAGGAGGCCCTGAGGTTGCCAAAAAAGGAACAAAGGCCGAAAGAAGCTTCTGATAGTTCCGTTCTGTTTTTGTTCGATTCAAAGATGTCGCTTTTCCCAACATAGCGCCTGTACGCTTCTTGTTGGTTCAGAAGATACTCGCATCTTGCTCAGAAGTGCATTCGAGGTTCCCTCGCTCAACCGCGTTGATCATCGATCGTGTCGCCGTGCAGTGTTCGTCTTCGATAGGTTGTATTATCGACGTTATCCAATCCCCGTAACCCACTAGGGCAGTCGAGATACAGGCAGCTGATCCCTTCAACTTCAAACTCAACAAAGCCCAGATGCTCAGAAACACATTCACACCCTCCCAACGCATGCCTCCAATACCTTCCTATCCTCGCTGCTTGTCTCTGGGGTAATCCTAAGCCGTGTATTCACTTCCGCCATCACATCACGCTCTCCTCACCCGTTAACCGCCCAATCTCTCACGGCCTCTACCAGCTGCAGGTTCTCCACTTCCAAACGCCTGAAGCCTCGAACGACCTCAGCGACCTGACGTCCATAAAGACATTCATGCTGTGCTTAGCCCTCATCTCACATCAGCCGCTGTCGCCCTAGTCGGTATCTTCTTTCCCTCATGGTCCGTGCCGGTGTCGCCGCCCAGAACATGCGATACCCTCTGCCCCACAGCAGCCAACAGCTCCGCATCGCGATGGTTGACCAAAACAAAGATATCAACGACGGAGCGAAGCTCCTCAATAGCGTCGAAGTTATTTACCTGACCAAAGCCTAGCCGTCAGAGCAACTGCAGGAAAACTCACCCCAGCCTGAACCTTCCGTGCGACGCGGTGACATAACGGTCGGTCAGCAGCGCCATGCTTGGCCAGGGACCGCAGGAATCCCAAAGATTCCGCCAGCGTGACCTCCCCCAGCAACCTGATGATGACGAGCCTCATCACCGTCGAGGGCGACCGAACAGAGCAAGAGCCGCCCTGTATTGTGTCTCGCTACGGAAGGTTGCGCGAACGAACACACGACGATCTGCACCTCAAACCGCTCATCTCAACACGATGCCGCACTCGGACAGCTTCCAACCCCCTCGGTAGAGTTCAACGACGGTCTCAACGCTTCAGCGCTACTTGCATGTCGGAGGAGATTGCACCAGAAGGACATCTCGCAACTCTCCTCCGGTCACCACCTGTGGCCATGCCTCGCCATATGACCGAAGAGACTCTCCTGGATCGGCATGGACTGGTCGTGAGGGACCAGTCTCCGGGAAAGGACGTCGGCCATGACCATTAACGAGAGGCCGCATCTGTATTGAGGCAGTTGCTCCGGTAGTGCTTGGGCCAGTCTTTCGAACACCGATGATACTGAAATGATGACAGAAATGAGCCTCACAACAAAAACTATATTCCCATCTTAAACAGAACACTACAAAGCTCAATAATTTTCATCTGCTTGTGGTCAGCAACGGCGACCTCCTTCCCCTTGGCAGTCTCTGTCGGCCGAAAGGCGTTGGGATGGTCCAGCCGGTACCAGTGCTCGTCCAAAGCTCTCGCTATTATACACGCTGAGCGTTCATCCAATAGAGGAGCTGACGAGGCAACTCTACGGCAGAAGACCTCCCAGAAGGCAGGGGGCCTCGCCGCTGCCGGGTGGACGAGACAGTCGGTTGCGGTATGCCTGAGAGAGGGTCGGCTGTGGACACTTCCGATGAGAGCTTCAAGTACAGAAACTGTCAGCAATTACAACATCAACGTTTTAATCGAGAGCTCATGGCGAGAATCTTCCGAGTGCGGGAATCTTTCGCAACTATTGAGGAGCTTCCACGCGGAGCCGCAAGATCGCTCGAGCTTCGCACGGGGAAGATTCCGACATCAAGCCGAAAATAATACATACATTTCCGAAAATTCGGGAAACTCCGCCGCGACTGGGAAGGGAGCAACGGTCATCCCGGGACTTCGATACACCTCCCTCGGTGACTACCTCAAAAGCGTCTTGTTGGCGAGAGAGAGGACCTCTCTGCCGTACATCCGATGGTGCTCAGGCTTGCGGGCCTTACTGACCTTCCATGGCCTGTTCCACCGCCAAGGGGAGTCCTGTGAGAGCAGCCTTCTGGACGGTCTTAGAAGACCATGCATGGACCAAGTCATGCAACAGATAGAAGACAATCTACAACCACAGCCCTTCACCAGACACCACATACAGTTCCGAGATAACTCGGTGTCTATCAGGCTCACGTGTTCGTACTTCGTTACAGCCGTGAACTGTTACACCCACCTACTTGAAACGAACCAGGTCTGCTCGCCCAGCCGAGCACTCGGACAGCTCTCACGGATTCCCCTGCACCCGATCGACCATTCACATTCAAGTTCTTATTGACGCCATCCTGCTGGCCTTGCCCAACTTGAACTACCGTCGACCTCGAGGTCAGTACACACGAGTTCCACTCACCAAGAAGCGAACGGTAGCCGTTATTAACACACTAAAGCAACGAAGAGGTGGCATGGTCTAAACAAAAGAAACTATGCTTCGATAAGGAGGTACACGTCCGAGTACAAATGGAAGCCTATCGCTCCTTCTTGGACTCATCAGCGGCAGCCGTGGCAGCAGGGCCCTCCTCGGAACTCTTGCCCTCCTTCATGTCCTCCACCGCGTCACCCTCTGCCTTCTTCTCAGCCTCTTCCTTCTCCTTCTTCTGCTCAGCCTCTATCCGCTGAGCCTCATTGACCGTCCAAGAGGCAACCGCCTGCAAGGACGAAAAGCCGGTCCGAGACTTCTGATACATTACGACTACGCAAATCGATACTTCGGTATTCTAACTACATCTTCACTACTGATCTACGGATCGGTACTTCGTATTTCGAGCGGGCGCGTGTAACACGGCGGTTCATCGCACCAGCAAGCAAGCAACGTCACAAGCTCACCCCAGTCGATTTTAAGTACTACGGATGCGCTTGCTAATTACGAGGTGCTGGTCCGAGGCATACTCTCGGAAAACACATCCCACAGAAGATCGACAGGTATTACCACTAGGCCGACCAGTAGGAGCATGAAGCCAAGGACGAGGTTGAAGGCCAACTCGAAGGTGGGGAGGTACCAGAGGTAAATCAAACAGAGCTGAGAGGAACACAAATACATCCGCGAACAAGCCAAAATGATGGAAAAAGGAAGCCTAGGCAGACCACATGGTTCCTCCATTGATTTTTCCGTCTCTTAACCTTGAGTCCTCAACTCGCGTGCGCAGTATCGGAGCAACCACTGTCGAATACCCGGGCGTCTCGATAAAGGCGTTGATAGTGGTAAGATTGCTCGCAGACGAGAAGGACGGGAGATATCTCGAGAATTTCGGGGAGTGAGAGTCGGAACAACCGCCGTCACAGGGAAAGATGAAAACCTCCCTTGTATTACAAAGATAAGAGCTCCGACGATTCGACGAATGAACTTGAGGAGATCCTCAGCCCCGTTGATGCCGAGAACCTGAGAGGTTACAGTCGTGACGGTAGCATAAAAATGAGCACGACAGTCCAGTACCTCATCCAAGAGATCTCCGAGGCTCATTGACTTCTCCTCCTTCTCCTCACCATCCTTGGCCTTTTCGTCCACAGTGGCGGGCTCCACTACTTTATCGACGGACATCCGGAAGAAACGAAAAACGTAATAGCTGTTTGGAAGAAATGCAGGAAGGGTACTTGAAGGCTTCGTGCTTCGCCGCGTATCCCAGAGATCTCAGAAAGGCGAATGAACGGCCATTTCCGTCATTAACTGATCCGAGTTGTGATGGTAGGGCTGCAGTATTCCGGCGACAGACAAAATATGTTAGAATGAACGAGTAGAACTCCATTCTTCGGTGAGTATTGGGCTAGGGATGGGTCTTGCCTCACTGGGCTTGTCTACCTCGCACCCCAACACCCACCTCTGTTGAGCACTTGAGCACTTTTCATGGTCGCATTTCGCGGGAGATCGATCAGAATGGCGCGCGCTACAGCAACAGCGCAACATTGGCGTGATGTTAACACACTGTGTATCACAGACAGCTAAAACGAACTTACCTGTCTTCAGTGGGAGTGGCTTGGCTGCTGCTGATTTTCATCTTCTTGAAGGCGTCGAGAAGCACTTTCGGCTTAAAGGCTTTGACTCAAAGCCTTTGAGAGGTGCACGAGTTTTACGCGGGAGAGATTTACCTCGCTCAACGGCTTTCCAGAGAATCTCTCGAACTCGGCGATCTGGTCAGAAGAGGCAGAAGCCTTGTAAAATATGTAGGTTGACGAGCGCAACATGCGTTGGATGTCGATAAAGACGATAAAAAGATGTATGAAAGAGTTGTGTTTGGCGGGCGTACGGTGACCTCGTCATCCTAGCACACACAAGGGCTAATGTCTATCAATAAAAAGAGTCCGCAGATGGTGTACACGGGACCCAAGTTGGGGGCCAAGTTGGGTGGCGTCTGTGGAGTGTAAGTGAATGGCATGTCCTTCGGAGAATGATAACTGAGCTCTTCAGATGTTGACTGGTCGAGGACTGAGGCGGCCGCTGGCGATAGCTCATAGTATGAGCCTCATACCACGAAGTGGGTAATTGGCGTCGTAGCCTTAGGCTGCTTAGCAGCCGCCGCTAGCCTTCCACTCGTAGGGTTGTGGGCCGCAACTTGCGGCGTTCCTTCTCAAGCTGAAATTCAGAAACGCCAATTTGGCGTTTCTCAGCTGCTGAATAGTACATATGCTTGACCAGCGGTCAATGACCACACCTCTTCGTGGACTCGTTCCATGTATGCTTGACGGAACGGTGCATAGCAAATAGTATCAGCCAGGCTGATTCAGCCTGATGCCTGGGACTCCCAGGCTGGGAGGATCTTCAAGCTGGAGGATATCATTTCAGTGCTGCGAAATGGTTGATCGGTCGGGGTCGCATGTTACGAATAACGGGAAGTTGAGCGTCCAGCAGCAGCTCTGTTTTGAAGGGATCGATAATTTAAAAAACTTTAGCCGGAAAACTTTTCCGGGAAAAGTATGATACTTTAAGTATCAAGTCTACGAAGTTTGTAGTACAAACATCATGCAGGTAGTGCAGCTACTGCACTGCACTGCAGACTGATATCTCCTCACGGTAGCGAGCTCCCAACTATATTCTTGCGGGTGCTCGCGGTCGAGATGCTCTAAGAGCATTGCTCAGCTGATCTCAGCTTCACGAGGTCCCCGAGACAGGGACGAAGCTATATTCCAGAAGTTTGGAGTTGAAGTGGTTGATATTCGTATGGGAGGCACCAGACTGTCATCCCAGGGAGGAATGCTATCCTTCCGCGATGTTATTTGTTCTATGAAAAAAGGTCGCTTGGTGGCAAGGCGTTCCAATGATGCGACATCACTTACAAAGTTAGTCGCTGGAAATAGACTTGGTAACAAGGCGTCCCAATATGCGACATCACCTATAAGGTTCAGGGTCGGAGAGTCGACCTGATAGCAAGGCGTCCCAAACTCAAATAGTAGCCGAACAGGAATGGGAGGAGGAGCAAGGAACAGAATGTGTCAATAGATTCATTGATGAATCTATATCTTTCGACTCAGTTGCACTGCTAGAGAGAATCAGATGAAGTTGATGGGAGGTAGTTGAGAATACTTCAGAGAAACGGTTTTTGCTTTCGTTTCTTTGAGGAAAACGATAACTTCGAAAAGATTATCATAATCGAGAATGGTTTCCCCAAAAGTCCACATAATATCCCACCCTTGAATGGAATCACCTTCGGGAATCTTCATCGAGTATACGAGCGTCCTCAACCCAGAGGAGCTGTCCCCGGGACAGTGTCCCGGTACTCTCTGCATAAAAGTCAAGAGAGTCGCTGTTCGATTCGATCACGGCACGCTGCTGTATGATCCGAAGTGAGAATACTTGCGAGGAGTTCCGATTGAACCAGGCCGATACTGAATTTCAGTAACTGAAAATTCAACCACCAGATAACTGACACCAATAGACGCTGTCGAATCTTGGGACTTCGAGACCCGACGTCCCCGGTGCGGTCAAACACGACACGCTCTCCTTCAATCGACACCCAGTGGACGTCGAAAAATCGAAACAGGCCTCGACCCGTGTCGGAGTCACGAAAGCTGGGCACTTAACGGGGAGTAATATGTGAGATAGGTACTGCCAGCCTTGACATTGATCGCATTTCGGGAAGTAAGGATATGAAGACCGGGAAGAGGAGAAAGAGGCACTACTACCACGTCGATCTAGCAAGGCACCACGAAAATTTTCCTGGTCTCGAACCACAAGACTCACTTGTCTCCGGGGGAAGGAGAGGTACAGTAGAATTCCTACAGTAGGAACTGTAGAGTCCGCAGGAGGCTCAGTAGCAGAATTGACCTCCGCTGGAAACTCTAGCCCGGAATAATATTGAGATGAAGATCATCAGCTCCTGCGACATTAACAGAATGGTTATTTGCCGGAGGATCATTGACCGGGCATTGTCGGTTTGAAAAAATTGTCCATGCTCATTGGGTTCTCGACGATTCCTCGAGAACCCAATGAGCATGGACAATTTTTCCCGAAGGCGACTCTTGGTCAGACCTCGGAAGAATGTCCTTGTACTGAGCACAAGTAGAAGATACTTGTAGGAAGCCTGGCTCATATACAAATTGAGATTGAAGGGGTTCTATGAAGATAGGATATGGACTAGCTTTCGAATTTATCATAGAGACATTGAATGTCCCTGTAAGGACACATCTAGCTCATGATGCGTACGTCACGTCACATGACGCGAGACAGCGTCTAACATGACGCGCGCTAGTGATATGCGACGCGACTGATGAGACAGATGAGACGGATGTAACTCATGATACCTCTAGTTTTTTATTCCGTACGACGGTTTTTACCTATCTGATGTCCCCTACATTCTCATGTTGGGTTCTACAGTCCCCTCACATCCCTATGATAACAGTATTGTGTGGCGGAGCGACGCCAACGGTTAATCACAGATTATCTCAATAGTTTGCGTATTGAGCCATGGCCCGACAGATTTGCCCGTCACCTCCACTGGTCCTCATCTCTCTACTAATATCTCCAAGCTTATCCGCTCCTACCCGTTTCAGACGGGCGAGCTTTGATTACCCAGAAAGACAAACCATGACCTTCTTTGATGACACGACCATGTCAGAGGTAGAGTGCAGCACTCTGAGTGCTCCTTAAGTTCATCCTGGTGCGTCTGGCTTCGTATTATTACACTCTAGTTAAACTGGACTAGTTTTGATCTCCACCCTTCTTATGACAGACGGTCATCGGGTATCTGGATGAAGGGCCGGGGGATGAGTCACTGCGTGTCATCGACGTGACTCAGGTGACCTATCCTGACAGGTCATGATCATCAATAGACGATGAACACCTCCGGATCGTGGCTTTTCAGGCGGCATAAAGGCTGGAACAGGACTGCAGAATTCACTGTGCTCGCTGATGAAGACGCTCTGAGAAAATACCGTCACTTACTGTCAAACATATCCCCGAAAAATATCGCGGGAAAAACTCCATCTTCCCTCAAAGCCCAGCTATTGCACAGACTGGGCTCAGGAATCTTTGAAGAATACTTGAAGAGTCCCGGTGGCTTTCAGAGTGATTTACGAAGCGATTATGCATTATCTGAACTCATGAAAAGCGTGAGATGGAAGTGAATTGAGAACGCCATTTGGTCAATTCGTCAATTCTCAGGTAAAGTGCGAATACACGGTCTACTTAAGAAGACCAGAAGCAGGCAGAGCTTTCAGGCTCACGGCTTTCAAGGCGGAAATAAACACCAACAACGCGTCAGCTTGGCGGTAGGTCCGATGACACAAATCTGCTGAACTTCCCCGATTTTGGGCTGCATAATGTGCATCTTTCCAGCCTTCTTAAAGAATTAGGCCCTTCCCAGCTGGCTGTAGGCCTACCATGGAGATACTAACTTAGTATAGATCTCTGGTATTATACCAGTGGTATAGAATAGAACCCGAATGGAAATCTAAGCAGTGATTGCGAATGGAACGACAGAGGTTGTTGGCCGTCCGCAATAACTGTCTCTCAATTAACTTAGAGATTAAATCTCCGATTGCAACAGTAGGAACACTTCAAAATAATTTTAACTGAGATATTTGAGATACACTAAGCGTACACTAGTGATTGCATCCCACGTATAGGTCGCAGCTGAGGCGCTTAACTTGACCATCGTCTCCGGATCCCTATCTGCTGTCTTTTGTAGTTTCATCACACCCAAGTTCAGCGCGGAGAGGTTGAATGAATTATTGTTCCGTAGCGCCGAGGCTCCGCCAGATCCAGTTGAGCCCGTCTGGGGAAAATGGACTTTATGTTCACTATGACTCCCAAGTATCAAGGCAGATCGAGGCTTATGGAAATTACATCTCACCGCCTGCTAGTAACAGCACACCTGATGTCTGGCCGATCACTTACGAGAAGTGCAAGAGGCTTTGCAAAATGGATGACGTTCCTCTATGGAAAGCTCATACCGTTAGTATAGTTCACTGGCTGACAAACGGGACTCTTAAGTTCCCACTTTGGGGGAAGAAAGTCGTCTAATCCAAGGAAGGGGTGAAACTGTTGACAAGAGTGTGGATTATTTCTTCAGACACGTAGAAGGGTCCTTCAGTATTCTATCATGAGGCTCGCCCTTCTCATACTGAGTTCATCCTTTCTGTGCTCGGCTGTTCTTGTGAAAATTGGTGTTATCCCATTGCTGGGACAATCTGTTGCGTTACGAAGTTGTTTCTTATAGAGATTCTCTACCTCTCTACATATTGATCAGCACGACGGATGTAGGCAACGACGCCTCGTCGCCGCAACGTGATGTATCTACAGCGTGTACTTTGTTACGAGGGTTTCCTAACCTCGAGCAGCTCATACGCCCCCTCTGCTGCCCTCCGTTTTCAAACTCCCACCTCGCCCTCCACGAATAAGCCGAGGTTTCGGGGGATATTGTCTACACCCATTATTAACTCACTCTTCCGCGTGAGATCTGCATGAACCTAGAATTGATAATAGTCTACTCAACGAATCAAGGTCTACTCGCACACGACTTCCATCCGTCACCAGTCTTACAAATTTCCATCGGACATCGACACAGAGTCAATAAAGTGAGAAGCAGGACGCGAAGGACAATAGGGTCAAATGTAGCTACACTTGACGTTTTTTCCTTTTGCGTCTGAGCGTGGGAATCTCTCGGAGCCTAAGCCCTTCGGCGGACTCAACACGCCGCGATTGCCCCATCTTCTCACGGAAGAGCACCAAATAATAGCTTCCACCTCGGGCCACCCAACAGATGCGAACCATGTCTTGAGAGAAGCCGTTTCGGCCAAGGAAAAAGCCTGATAGCGTGACACCCCGATTGACCAATCGTCAGTCGGCAGGTCGACTTGCACACAACCGTTGGAAACCATCGATCCCGCGCCTGAGAGAACCACTCTTTTCCCCGGGGTTTTCGGCAACTTCCACTTAGACCATTCGAGCTCCGGTCTCAACCTTGGTCTTGATACCCACCCAGATTGTAGCCTCGCCGTAGGTTGCTGCATACTCCCCGTCCGGAATTGGAGGACTGCCAGGCTGTGCGCTTTGCCGGACTCTATCCTAGCTCCCACGGCCCACCGTATCAATGCTCGCGAGAGAGGTCTCGCTGGCAGGCTCAACTTCCATTGGACTGGGGTCTCCTTCTGACCTCGAGACCAACCCAGAGTGCGAGATCGAGCCTGAAGGAATGCTGTCTCCGGCTACTTCGCCAAGGATTGTAGTAGGCGCAGTAACAGTACGCCGGTTCATTTCATCGATTGCCTTGATGCCATCATCGAGAGATGCCAACTGCAACTGCTGCGGTCCTTCAGCGTTGTTTCTCGATATGAAGTCTGAGTCGGAGGATAAAGGCCTGTGGCGTGGGAGCTCAGCTGGAGCCTCCATCGGATTCAGCTCGCTGCCACAATCCGTCGCTTTGTCTAGCTTCGAGGCCGGCACCGCGATCTCGTTCCCGGGGGAATTCTGGATATCGGGGAGAACATATTTCTCTCCCTGTGACGCCCCGAGTTGATGGTATTTGCCCTGCTAAGTACTACGCCAGTACGAACACTAGTTAAATGGTGATTCAATCTCTCGATTCCTACCAGAACCAAGATATCTGCCGAATCAATGAGGGTGCAGATGGCGAGTGCCGATTCGAAGTGCCAGGCCCATCCTCTCCCCGCAAGATCGTAGATCCGTTTCATAAACTTCCCAGCTGGACTCGTGATGCCCGAGTTCATTACGGGATGGCAGCATCTACGAACCTTATGATTTACAAAATATAGCCCTTTTAAACATTTATCGCTGTACCAAGCCAGACGCGCATCATCCGTCATGTATACCATCCTTCCACTGACCTTCGCTTTCGCATGGGCCACTTGTCCTCCATTCGACCAAACAATGATCTCGAAATCGGTGAGCCACGGAACAGATGGGAACACTTGACCCACACCGGGCTTCGCTACCCTGTACGTGCCAGACGGCAACTCATCTTTCCCTACTGGACTGTAACCTCCTTGCGAGGCAGTACGACAAACGAGGAGGCAGAGTGGAACGAAGGGGCATCTCATAATGTTGAAGAGCCAGAAACCTGGTGAAATTATTATGAATGACATTTGTCGCTGTGGCCAACGGCCCGTTGGCGACGGGAATCGTTCTTCGCGATAATTCCATCCAGCAACTTGGTTAGAAGAGCGCGTTTGCGCGATAAGATACTGACCGCAGTCAGGCAGGCTAGTAATCGGAGGATTGAGAGATAGAGTGAATTACTCTCTCGGTTACCTAAACTATGACCGATGGTCACTGACCCTCTCTCGTACTGGAATTTGAACTCCTTCGAGCGATGCATTACCCTGAGGGCTAGCGCTACTTCAAGCGTTGTCGCTCGCCATGGAAAGTGCTCGTTAACGCTCGAGGAACTTGGCCCACGTGTTTTGAATGGGGAGCAGGTTTCAAGGTGTTGCTGAAATGATAAGTACTTATCCGGTCCGTCGGGAGTCCCGAATCGGAGCTGTAGGGCAATGGCGGTCGGAATTTCAACAAAATATCCTCTCAAACTACGAGGCTTCCTCACGGCCGCAACAATAGAACCTAAGCTGAAGTACAACTATCTCGCTGTTGCGAGCGACGCGCAGACTATAGCTCACCTGTCTGCCGCATCTCGTATGTGCCGCTATTCCCCGTTGAAAGAGGCCTTCTTTCGACGGGCTGAAAAAACGCTCCTCGTGCAGCATGTCACTCCATTAAAGTTATCCGAGTCCTGGGTTCCCGGCTGTTCTACTGTGGAGTCTTCGAGAAATTCTCCTCAGCGAGCGCTCTCAGTGAAGCTGCTCTTTTCAATGTCTCTCAAGTCTTTCCTCTCTTCTCTGTTGGTGGTGATCAGAAGCATGGCGATCACCACCCTAGCGCCAGGTGTATACAAGAATCGGGCTCGAATAGAAGGTGTCGGACGAGGTTACCAGATCACGCCACCGTTATGCAAGGCGAGCTTCGAGGGATCGAGGCTGCAGCTAATAGGTTGACTTCTACCCAGGACAACCCCTTGAGGCAGGCGGTTATCTACAGTGACAGTCAAGCTGCCATCCGAGCAGTGACAGGTCAATGTAAGCTCGAGAGTACATCAGTAAGGGAATGCCCGCAGGGCGGTCGAACGCGCTGCTGTGTCGTGCGATCTGGTCGTTCAGTGGACAAGAGCTCATACGGGTATCAGCGGTAATGAAATCGCAGACACCCTGGCGAGATTAGGCGGAAAAAGAAAGGATATAACAGATGTTGGCATTCCAGAATCGTACACTGTCCGTCAGGTCAAAGCGAAGTTCAGAGAAGAAGAAGAATGGCGATGGCGCAAGGCTCGGCAGCTGACGTACATCAAGAAGACAGGCGTGATGCTCGACCGGCGCCAGTGCAGGCGCCTCCGTGCGGTGGCCGTATCGATGAATGACCGAAGACTGATTTGCGAGGCCTTAACGGGACACGGCTGTCTGAGGGCCCACTTATCCAGATTGGATGGTGGGATGCCGGAATGCCGCTACTGTGGCAGGAGTAGGGAATCTTCCATACATCTACACCAGTGCTCCCGCTGGCGGAGGTGGAGGGAGGCTTGCCTGGGCAAAGATGCCCTGGATAATCCATACGATATGACGCGACTGTTGGCATCAAACCACAGTGTTCGCACATGGTTGAAGTACATGGGGAAGATGTGGCCGACATCCCGCTAGGGATATCGTTATATACAGCATCATACTAGTGGCAGCTGGGAGGCTTCTGGGGGGCTTCCCACCTATAGCACTCTGTGCGGTGTAACGTGCTATCTCTATGTTCCTACCAGGGCTCAGGCAGCAACTGAGCCCGCAGCTATACCCCTATACCGGCTATCACCTGCCCGGTCGAAGGGGTGCTGCACGAGAAGAAGAAGAAGAAGAAGGTGTCGGCAATTTGACCAGTCTTGAGATCGATGTGAAGCAGAACGGGAACGGATCCGCTGTTGGAGGAAAGCTTAAGATGTCGAGTTCAGCCGGTGACTACGACCGTATACTGTCGATGAGCTCTTACTGTGATCTTCAACCTCTAGGGAGAATACAAATCATGCAACCCGCGAATCTTGCTTTTCGTCGTTGTCTCCGGTTTTTGCCTGTCGATAGGGTCCAGGGAAAGGAGCTCGATGAACTGTTGAAGGCCCTTTACGATGGCTTCAATCTTTTTCCCGAAAAAAGTATGAAAGTAAGAATGAGAGTCGCCATATGCTTAGCGAATGCGAGTTGGGTCCTCTTCTTGGGAAGGAAGGTGGTGGTGAGTCGCAGATCAGTTGAGCTGGTACTGCCGGTTGAGCTCGAGTACTCGGCACCATCAGATCCCACGCGACCCGTCGTGGCCTCGGCCAATCAACCACTACAGGGTGCTTCACGTATCCCTCTTGTCTTGAACCACCTCCTCCTACCTAGACCCGGTCTCATGGAAAGTGTTGGTCCGGTTGGCAAAGTCGACGGCGTGTCCTTGAACATCACGAAGATCAGCCTGGACGAAGCGCGAGCGCAGCTAGATCTCCATCATCTCTCGATAGAACCGATAGTACCCACTCGCAACGTCCCTCACATAAAGTACACAAAACCTGGAGGGACATTGCCCTTGTACGTTGCTAGCCTCTCGCTCCCACCCCTCCCGCTAGTGTACCGTAGGGTAGAGCAAAAGCTACCCGGTCTGGACACTAAGGGCTTCTGGCAATTGGACACATCGTTGGATGCCGGTACACTTCAAGCCTCGGTCGCAGCCGCTGCGAGGGTGTTCAACCTTGCAGGGTTATACGCCAATAGCATCGTCCTTAGTTACGTCAATTCCTGGCACCTTCAGCTCGGTTCGACGAGTATCGGGGTTAGATACGCAGAAAATGGTTTCAGTGAAATTGTACAGCAGACGGCCCATCAACTGTCTCACATAGAGAGGGACTCATCCGCTGAACAAGACGAGGGACCACCTTCCAAGATGCCAAGGCTGGATACCCAATAGCTTTTCTACCATCGTTTGGTGCTGATTTCGCTAGCGTTGGATCCCCACCGGTGTCGTTGTTTGATGAGTTTACTGCATGTTCAACGGAGTGTGTCATCTCAGCAGTTACTGCGTTTGAAGTGGGGATAGTTCTACTGATTGCTCGGAACTAATAGGATAGTTCAAGAGCTCGGTCCTGGCTGCGCGCTGCCTTGTTCGTCATATATTGCTGCTCCACAAGAAAGAACCATCCAGCAACGGATGAAAACTCGTGAACTGTCTGACAGCAAATCCTACTGAGGGGTGCGATGCTTCAAACACGCGAAGGATACTGTTTAGCGAGTTCAGAGTGTTTTGAACCCTTGAGGTGAAGGTGACCTTTAGAAGGTCAGTGTTCGCTGCACGAAAGTTTCGGACAAGTACAGTTCAAAATAGTACACGCGAACCGGTGATATATATGTTGAATCAAGCAACATAACTTGGATCATACAACTTGAATAACGTAAAATATGGGTCGAGAAGAGGGTTTCCAGTCGGTGCCTCTGCGGAACCGTGTCGAGCACCTTGTTTGATACCCTACACAAAACGTGCCAACTACCTGCTCGAGCTCTGTCATGATATCTGTCTAATCTACAAGTTATCTATCTCAAAACCGATTCGCTTGTTCGTCGTAGTGATTATCAGCGGTTTTTCTACGAGTGTATCTGTTAGTTTGGTGAGCCTGCTGGCTCGGTTTGCCCGCCTCTGCCACCGGGGTAGTTTAAGTTAAACTACCCCGGTTAAACAGTTTAACTGTCTGCATCTTGGGCGTGCAGTCTCCAGCTCTCTGTGGATGGCAGTCGGATGCCCGGCTCAGGTTCGATCGGCAGGGCAGTGCGAGTCGAGTTTTGGGTGGAGAGCAGCGATCGAGCCTAGGTTTGCAACGGTTATCAACTGGTCCCGCATGAATCCTTATGGCTCCCACTGAGACACGGTCTTCAGGCGAATCTCCATTGTCCTCGCTATTCCTGTTTGCCGCTCAACTGAACACCTCTTTGGCGGACACAACGAACGGCTGGTACACTATCATCAGTCAAACATGAGATTGGTATCGGCCCGGAACCTGTCCAGCTGACTCCGACTCACCACAAGGCTCGGCATTCGAGGATTTTGTGCCACTTTATACCTGCAGGGTGCACTGTTAAAAGGAGCCAGGTTAAACCTAAGATACTCACTCTTGCTCGGGATGATAATAATGTCCTCCATACTCTCGGTTAGAGAGGCTCCATCTGCCTAGCTGCCCATACGCTATCAGAGGATGCACATCATTCGCTGTAGACCAATGACCATACCTAAAGCTTAGGTCCTGAACACCGCTACAGGCAAGCCCATGAAGGCGAATGGCTACTCGTTGCCTTCCCCGTAGTGGTGCTCTGGGTATCCTTGAGCTCGGCTGCCGAGGGCGCCCTGTCCTGCTGGGCCGGGGATGGTCGCCTCCCAACCTGAAATAGGGACTCTCCCGTCGTGCAAGATGCGACAACCAACCGCCTCGCGACCTCCGATGGTCATTCGGGGCTTCTCGATGATTCGATCAGCCTCTATTCTGGCCATGGAAACCCTCCCTCTTCGAGCGGATCGAGGCTCAGAAGTTGACCGCCTGCGACTGCTCCGACCTGAGGGCGGCCGAACCTTGTAGGCCTCCGACGACTGGTCAAGTCGAACAGCAACACGCCCTCACCGCTTGAGTGGCCACTAAGAATCCGTGCCGAAGGTGTTGGGGACGGAGCGAAGGGGAAGATCCTTCTCTCGTAGACCTCAGGCATTTGAGTGGCTGGTACCCGATGCATGGAGGCAGTGATTACTAAAAACCCTAGCGAGAACATCGGTCATGCTTCAACGTATCACATCGTGAGAATCTCACGCGAGGAAAAGATAAACTTCAGCGAGGGAAAATTGCCAAAGCAGGGGCCCCTATATCGAGAGAATTACGTCCTTCAATAGAAGTAGTCGGTTGACGGCGTAGGTCTAACTGGACCCAGACAGAGGTCTCGTGGCCTAATGGATAAGGCGTTGGTCTTCGGAACCAAAGATTGTGGGTTCGAGTCCCACCGAGATCGTTTTAAAAATTACCGTTCCCGAATCGGTGCCTCCGAAACTCGCGGCTTATCGCCGATAAAAGAACCGCCTATAAATTTTCGCTTTCAAGCTCGCAGCCAATGCAGTTCACCAGCACCTCAACGGCGCGGGTACGGTTGAGACGAGCGACGGTCCATGTTATGCAACGCAAAGCAGGAAATGAAAGAAACGACGAGGTCGAAGCGCCATGGGTGTCATCCTCCCTCCAGATCACACTGCCTCTTCTGCCGTCGCTTGGTGCTCAGCTGCGGAAAGTATCGTTAAGACACGGCTACTCGGCCATCAAGTTGGCTCATGAGTGCATCATGCACTCGGCTAGTGTTAATCACAAATATTCAGTCATTTCGAAGCCCACGCCTCTTTGTCACCTCTGCACGACTTTTCTCCCTGCAATCAATTTCACTAGGCCCCCGCAGGTAGCATTCGATCGCGCGCTGCTCGACAACATATCATCACGTGTTAAACTCAGCGTGAAACCTCATGAGAGTTATGCACTACAACGAGAGAAGGGTCATCCCACGTCCACCGACAGAACCCTAGGATCTGCACCCTACCGTTTCTATTATCGTCTTCTGTGTTCGGCACTGTTCCTTCAGCGTCTCGTTCTCCGACCTTAGCCGTTCCAGCTCGGGATAGTACCTATTCGGTTCAACATAAATATCAACTTCCTGCCCAATCATTATAAATTTCACGGGCGACCACGGAGTGAAGACAATGCGAGAGAAGGGTTGGTCCTGTCCAGCAGGATGGGTGCTAAGCACACAGCAATTCTGCGGCCAAATTTACTTCGTTCGGAGGGACCAGACCTCGGTGAAGCAATGATCACCAAGCCGACGTCCGTACGTATGTGCCTTCTCTGTACCATAGCTGAGAGCTACAAGCCCAGGCCACCCGGCAGGAGCTGGCAGTCCCCCAATAACCGCCACTGTAGATGATAACGATGGAGGAACAACAAGACTCCCCCAAGAACTTCCTCAGACTAACTTTCGATACCGTCTTTCGAGCTACAATGTGATAAACAAGCCCGCTGAACTTTCCCTACCCGACCTGCGCCACCTGCATCGCCCCACTCACACTGTTCTGTCTTCAGCGTCACCCTCTGCCGTGTGAAAGGAAGGGAGATCAGCACGCTCTATCTTGCGATCCAAATACCCCCTCATCTCCGCGATCAACTCTATCATCACCATCGCTCTTCTCCAGTAGCGTCGCTATCTGACCACCATCCATTCCTCATCACTTCCTCGGTAGGCACAGCAGTACTTGTTCTTTCAACTCGGCGTTTCGCTCCGTCAGAGTTCGACTGCGACTTTTCACCGCTTCCCCAATTTTCTGAGCCTCCTTCAACCTGCCCTTCAACTCCACCACCTTCCTTTGCAGTTCGCTGAGCTGATTCCTTCTCTCCTCAGCCAGTCGACCGATGCTCATCGACTTGTCCGAGCCTTCCCATCTGCAGCCATCACCGTCACAACAACAGCTCCTAAGACACTCTAACCTCACCCCGATTGAGATGGCTGAGGCCGCTGTTCTCCAGTAGGGCCTGCGGAGGGGCTGTCCCAAGCATTGCTGCGGCGGTCCACACTTTTATTTTCCAGCAACTTCATCTGCATCCTCAGGGCTCTCACTTCTCGCTTCAGCCTCACTATCGTCTTCGAACGCCCTTCATAACCCTCGGTCGACCCACCGGAGATGACCTGCTGGTGGAAAGAGAGAGGCATTCCATCTTATTTAAATTTGTATACTACCACGGTATTGATGAAAGTACGTTTAATTAGCGTAACTTCAAGTTAGCAACAATAATAACAGTGCCAATGGTAAGAGTGAGCAACGGCGGAGATAAAAGCTTTTTGACGGGAATTGTACGTACTCGTGCTACTACCATCGTACAATCTAACTTGATAACTGCAGTCGATCATCACCAAACCCATTTAGTTCTACGTATATTGATATGTTGTATCACTAACTTTCTTCCTATACTATTCATACCAAGCTGACACCTCCGAGTGGCCTGTCCATGTTGCTCAACGTCAACGCAAGGGGAGAGGTGTAAAGTCTATTCTTGCCTTCCGAGCTTGCTCTCTCGAGGGGAATCAGGCTGATCCAATCAGCTATGCACCCACGCACAAGACGATCGGCACATAATAAGAAAGAGATCCCCAGATCCCATCTCACCTCTTCCACAGTCGCCTGATCGCCTATCTCGGCCAGCAATATCTTCTTCATCCGAGATACTACAATAGAACGATTACGTCGAATAACGATCCCTCTAAATGGCACTGCGTTACGAGAAATTCAACATGAAAGATGATGAGAGGATCTGGACCACCCTCCTTCGTGTCCACGAGTAACAACAGAGCGGCCTGCCTCACCCTGCCCTTTGGTGCTGCTGAGATCCTGCCGAAGGTTCTGCATCTCATTGGCCATCTTCATGTACTTGTTTTTGTACTCGTTGGCCTCCACAACATCAACGCCTTCGTCTTTCCCCTTCCCTTCATTCGCAGTAGCGAGGTCCACCATCAGCGCTTTGATCCGTGCTTCCTTAGAGTGTAGCGACACCTACTCACGGTGCTGCCTCTCACAGTTGACGGTAGTGAATGACTTTATCTCGGCTGTTGAAGATGGAATTTGGCGGCGCATATATCGCTGACCCTATCTTGCTCCGATAAGAAACCTCACTGAAGGTAAGTGGCGGATGACAAGAAGACAGCAGATGAAAGATCGGATTACAGATGGCAAAACAACCCGGGCGTTGTGCTCTCAACCAGCCAGTCTTGCGCAATTTCAGGCTGAAAGTGTGGAGAAAAATCTTCCTACTATAATTTTTCCTGAACTTTTCAGGATTTTACTAACCATTACCCGCTAGAGTCACCAATAGTTAACACCCTCCCATCGGGCTTACCGTCAAACTTCGATTCTTTTTGACCATTTCCATCAGGCGTCCTTTCAACTCGTCTTTGGGGCCATTCAACTCCGCTATAGCTACACAAGAATTTATGCTACATTCCCATTGTCAACCGGTTATCGCTCACCGAGCTGCTCTCTGAGTGATTCGATCTCTCTTGCGTGATGGAACAGCCTCATCTCCAACATTGCACCTTCACAATCCGTTGAATTTTTCACATGAAATTCAAGAGCCCCTTCCGAGCGTGAGCTTCAGTAAACTCTTTTGAACAGCCCAATACCCAGACAGGCGGTACGAGTCCATCACGCTTGCTCCGATCTGTGCTACGCCTTCCTTTGATCCATCGTTGATGATATCTCTCGGCATTTCGCATGCTACTGTAAGTCCACTGACGATTGTAGGTCAGAATACTGAGGATAGGCCAGCCTGAGCGTATCCATCTTACACCGCTCCGCTTGCGGGTCGAATTTTTCGCTGCCACTAGGACTGGGAAGGAGAGTGCTCTCCCTTCTCTCTCTTCTCTTCATCACAACCTGATTGATCACCATCAGTGTATTCAGATCTAATTTTCTGCCCAACGATTCGGGATTGAGCCAGTCGGCGGAAAACACGCGAGAAGAAGGCTGCCCACAACCCTAAGGCGAGTGGACCTTAAAAAAGATCTTTTTTTCTGGATTGATGAGCGACAACATCCTTTTTTCACAGCATTGGGTATCCAGCCCGTCCCCTGTGGAACGTCTAATGCGTTTTTTAACATCGTTATGGTACCGTGAAGGAAACACACAACCATCTCAAAAAAATGACTGTACGTCGCTCACCTGTCGCGACGCCGCTGCTACCAACTTTACTATCGGATTCTGAGCTTTCTAAAGCCGTTCTAGTGCCTTCCTGGTCGGGTTCAAGTCGGACCACCATTACTGATACTGATGATAATCATAACCCTCCCCAGCATGATGATGCTGGTACTGCAGATTGGACGACACAACACTACTGGGTGGAAAGGCGCAGCTTGGCGAGAACGAGTGAGCGTTCAGAGTACTTCTTTCTTGGAGAGGATACTGTAGCTGAGGGGGGGTTGGTTAATCGCGCTCTGATCGAGCTGGTGTGGTACAAGTAGGAGCTTCTCCACTGTTCCTTCGCAAATTGGCAATCATCGCTGTTCCAACTGTCATGGTCTCGCTTCAACCAAAGATACGTTTTATCAGACTACATAAAGAAGGGAGTCCCAACCATCTCGCTATGCATCTGTTTTTACCCTATTTTTAGTCGAGCCATTTCCAGCACGGTTCTCGGCGCCGTTTTCTGACCTTCACAACAGTCACCCCTCGCCTTCGATCGTCCAAACTCGCGGACGATTCATCGATCGGTCTTAGTAGACTGATAGTCATCTCATAGATGTTATACTTGCTAGTGACCAGCATCGACCTAAGATACTTCTTAGCCGTGCTGTTGTGTCACCCTACGTGTTGGTTATTTTCACAGTGGGCGGCGGTCCTTTTTCGTATTTTATAGTTACTTGCAGCCAAGCAGAGCTCTGCGCCCACAGAACTTGCGGTGTTTCAGAGGAGGTTAATACCACAACCAGTGGAAGCAGTAGTAGAAGACGGGACATCTCCGGTAAAGTAAAAATCTGAAGCTTCGCTGATTATGCACAACGTCGGAATTTTTCGCTCATTTTCGTAAAATTCACCCATTTATAATCGTCGAAGCAGTGACCATTTTGAAGTGATCTCTCGAAGAATGTCCCTCCTTCCGGTGGATCTCCCTTCGCCAGCCAGTGGGCACAGTCACTCGGTCTGTCGGATCATGATGACAGCCTCTTCCCGAGCCTTACTATCAAACAGCGGGTAATGTAACATGCAAGCTTCGACCTAAGATTCCACCGCTTTCCCCAGGTTATTGGATGGGCTTGCTGCTTCACAGCCGGGGTCCTCATCAGCATCGGATCGTTCGGATCATTCACTTTACTACTACTTGGACGACCAACACGCTTCGCTTTAGCGTAGTACTCGGGCAGGTGTCATCGCGAAAGAGCGAAGACTTGCTTCTGATTTGTGAGCTCTCAAGATTCAAGGGTCGTTTAATTAAACCAATTCTGAAATCCAGAATCGATTCTGGAACCGCATTTTACGTGTAAAAATTGATTCTGGGTTACAGAACTACTTTATTAAACGGGGGATCAGTAAGTTCACGTTTTAGACCGTCAGGTGGAAAAACACTGAGAATGTGTTTTCCATTTTGCAAACGTGGAAAATTAAAAGCGAAAATGTTTTTAATTATCGTCATCCGTGCAGCGGACGAAACTACACTGTTAGTGTTGAAAATTACCAAATTTGGCTGCGAAAATATTCGAATATTCGAGAAAATACTTCGAAAAAGCCTGGAAAAAGTTATCCTCATTCGGGATGAGGTAAGTACCCTTACGGAGTTCGCAAGTCGATCGATGGAACAATTTCGATGCTCGTCCTGCTGCTCCTTGGGCCAGCTCAGTGGAGTTGCACTAGTGTTGTGTTCAATGCGTTACGAGAAACATTACGCGTTGTGAGCGTGAATTTAAAGTAAAACGCGAACTAAGTCGTAAACGAGAAACTGACGTGAAGAGTCGTCGTAGCAACAACCCCCAGTCTGGGAGACCCAGAGATCATGTTAAGTCTAACAATACTCGAAGTAGAGGTCTTGGAGATGGTTTTTCTCCTCCCTGTTTTCTTATCATGCTACAGCACTCTGTCCTCTGCGGTCCTGCGAGTATCTTAGGTTGAATCATGCTTCTTTCAATGAGAGCTTCTGGCAACTCTGAGAATAGAACTGTCGTTTCACTCGTCATGGTACCCTCGCAATGGCTGGGGGTGTGGGCACGAAAAATACTTATTATTATCAGTACTGCCTTCGGAAAAGCCGTGAGAGAATATTTCTGCCGCGCCAGTTGATTATCGATTTCACGATCGCACAGTTTTGGTCGTATCACCGAGCAGGGGGTAGCGCCCAGTAACCATGCCTCTGGTGGAGAATAAGGAACTCTGGGATAAGCTTTTAGTGCTGGACCAGAAAAGATTTCCTCTGACGTGAGACGTGTCGAATTTTCGGCGGTGCCAGAAATTATTCGACCGATTCAGAATTGGTGTATTTTCTTCTTTCTCAGATACACCATCGGTAACGTACTGCAGTTGTTGTCGACTATGTTTCTAGTTGGCCCGGTACGGCAATTCAAAAACATGTTCAAAGATAATAGGGCGATCGCTGCTGCTGTGTGAGCAGGGAGGGAAGGCCTTCAGCGATGACCGTACTTCTTAACCGTTACAATCATGCCTGTTGGTGGCACCTCAAGAGTGATCAATCTGATTCTCACACCTGCAGAAATATTGATTGCAACTTATCCGACAGCAATTGGTCGAAAACTTCGTCCTTATGAATACGATGTTAATCCTTCTTTACCAGCACCTGCCGAATCTCGGCGAGTGCGTTGAGGATGAGGTTAAGCTCACTGGTATCTTAGGTCGACCATGGGCAATGACGGAATTCAGGCGCTTAACTGTGCTTTAGGGTCTCTCATTGATTGATAGCATTCATAGCCTACCACGCATCACCAACATGCGTATCGCCGGTTTTGATCTGAAGCTGTTTCGTATCTTTCATTGGTCAACCTTAGATACCTCCTGGCGATGTTCTCTACCCTGTACACCTGCATCCGTTCTCCCTCATCGTCGAGTGCTGATCCTCATCGCTGTCATCGTCCAGTTCCTAGCCATACTGTGGTACGCTCTTACGTACATCCCCTATGGCCGCCAGATGGCCACTAGCGTTACGGGACACTTGACACAACGACTGTTGGCTGCGGATTGATGGCGACTGTGTGTAGTTTCTTTTCTGTAGTATTCATTATTGAAATTAATTTTCGAGTTTCTACTATCACTTTCGATTGGCTGTTTGGCTTTGTCACGGAGACTGATGATTTTTGACACAAAATTGGGACAGCTCGACGCGCGGAGCTTCTTCCCTCGGGGATGTTGAAAGCTGATACGAAATATCGTCATCATGGGTATCTTATCTTGACCATGGCACTGGACGAAATAGCTCTCCTGCGATGGAGATGATCATTCGACTATGCTAAGATAACCGCTAGCTTCGGAAACTTGACGACACAAGAGCTGTCAAGGCTTGGAGGGGGGCTAGCAGCACGGAAAGTTAGGGAAGGTGTGGTATGAATGTAAACCTGTAGATATCATTCAGTACGCGACCGTACACCCCTCGCTATTATTGAAACTCCTCATGCGCACCCTCATTGATGGTTGAAAGAACGTCACAAGGCTCCGGCAACGCTACCATTCTCGTCGACCGCGATGACCGGAATCCTAGTGGCTTTGCCAGGCGAGATCAGGGGCACAGCCCAGCGGATTGGTTCTTTCCCTTTACTGAGTAACTTCTCCTAAGGGAGTTCGAGTGGTAGCGGTTTATCATTTTTTCTCATAATTTATGTCAAGCTGGATTCGAGGAGCGTTCGAAAGCGTGAAGGAGAAGAGCACAACCCTTCGGCACAGGGTGAGCAGCAGCAGCAGCTAACCGTCCTCTTCTTCGTCGGCATAGGGTCTGTCAGGTCTCCCAAGTTCGCGTAGGGGGTCGCAGTGCATCGACCGTCGAGGCTGCCATCGTAAGGTTGGACGATCGATGCTTGGCATCAGCTCTGTCCCTTCAGGAGGCGTTGGAGATGAGGGCAGCACAAGTCCGGAACGTACAGGCCTTGGTGGCGCTGTATAGGGAGTGGCTGGCTGCTATTAATGAAGTGAGGAGCTTCTGCCGCTGCTGTTCCGCATCGCTCCGTCAGGCTGAAGAAAGTGTGAATCATCTCATACCGGATCAGGAGGTCACTCGGTCGCTGGCGCCGATGTACACTGAGAGTGTTCCGAGCGATGAGGCTTTCGGCCGACCCAAGCAACTCAACTTCACTCAGGTGGGCTCTTTCCCTTCGCAGTTGCCTCTGTTACGAATTTTTGCTTCCAGGTTTTATTGAGATCGCGGGCTCTTGAAGAGACGCTATGCTCGGCCGTCAGGGTCACCTCGGGCCCGCGGATCCACACTACGATTGCAGTCGGGGCTGAGTAAATCCTGAGAGGTAGACGAGTCCTCGCCCATGGTTGTGTATTTTAGGCAAGAACTGGCCGCCACAGACAGCCTCGAGCCGGTCCAGTGGGAAATCGTCAGGTGACCACTCACAGCGCTCGAGGTTGGATCATGCGTCGTTCTCATCAGGATCCTCCTCCCCTACAGTTGACGATGATGGCCCGTCAGTCGCTAAGGAGAGGACCTTGGTGGAAGCTGCGGAAGAGATGGAACGCGAGGCGGCCGTGCTGCTGCATGAACTTCTTTCTCGTAGGTGTGCGGAGTTCCGATCTGTCGTCACCCGAATATTTTATTCTCGGAAGTTTCTAGTAGTGGTCGCTTAGCCGTCTGTTTGAGGCTTGGCATTTTCTTCGTGAAGGATAAACTCCGTTATCGCTGTTAACTGGCTCGAACACTCTGATTAGAGTTACCTTCGACCATGCATGTGTCACATTGTCCTTACACGGAGAATATTGGCATTTTGTAAAGATAGGACAGCTGGAAGGGGCCTTTGTGGTGAGAGACGTGGCGATTATAGCATGTACAGCACGACGTAGGAGGAGAGCCCCTAACAAGAAAATATGATTGCGAGTAGTGTGAAATTTGGTATTGCACACGCAAAATCTTCTCAGCTCCCGAACGTCGGTCCTCGGAAACAGCCTAGGTGTCATTGCGTCACCCTCAGGTCTGCTGAACGGCAGCCCGGCTGTCTGGGAGGCGGTGGTGGCTCATCTCCTGTCGACTAATCCCGAGTACCTCTACTTCGACAACAATGATGCAGCACCGCCGTCTTGTCGGACCCCGGGTGTCGAGTCCTTCGAGAAAGCTCGAGATGGTGGAGATGGTTGCGCATGGTGAGAGCCGGGCTAACCTCCTCCAGTTTTCGCTCCATGGGTTTGCGCAGGTCCCTGAGTATCCTGTCCGACTGTCTCAAGAAGGACTGGAATACAGAGTGGCTCATTTGTGAGATGAAGCGCAACGGGGTGAGATAAATGACCCGGGTTCGATCCCCGGTAGCGGAATCTCTGACAGATTGAAGCGGACTGCCGTCGACAGGAGCTGATGGTGGCGGCGAACAAGCGGCCTGAGGACGGCGACTGGGACAGGTAGTGATCAGATCGCGTACGGTGGGGGATGGGCATGATCCGCCATCAGGTGGTTTGACGCGCGCCTGGCCCAATCTGAGGGTCTGGTCAACCTGTGGGGGCGACTCAACGACCACGCTAAGACGTCTATCGACAGTCGGGCAGAGCATGAGAAAAAAGTTGCGAGTAAATGCGATCGGATGGTAGGAGCATATTCTCTAAGAACCGTGCGGGAGGCCTTTCCGATGCAGGTCCAGTCGTCCACAGCCTCGTCGCAAAGAGCGTCTTCGATGGTGACCACCCAGCAGGATGCCCAGGTGAGTCCGCGGGTGGGTTGGGTGGGGGCCACGGGTCGGGTCAGAGTCGCGATGCTGCGGGTTTGGCGTCCCAAGAGAAGCGCGTGGACGAGCAGATGGAGGCGATGATGGCGGACAGGAAGAAGTTGATGCCCGGATAGCAGCCCTGGAGGTAACCACAGGACGAGTCGGGTCGGACTGAGTGCGCTGACGACAGGCGAAAAAGCAGTCGCTGCGGCTGCAGCTGGAGAAGGTATCAGAAGACCTTGTGGAGGCCCAGCGGCAGCAGGTGCTGTGCATGCAACGGGAAGAGAGTGTTAGAAAGGTGACATCAGTTGGGGGTTGTTATTATCAGTTCGGCCCGCCGCACGATCCGGGGGATGGTTGCAGAGGCTCTTATTCGACCCTGGTAGAGGGAAAGATACTAAATGTCTTGAGTGAATTCTGTGATAGCGCAAGGGTCAACCTTGGATACTCGAAGATTCTGATTCAGAGTGCTGCTTTATTATTTTGCGGGGGACTCCTCATCGTCATTCAGAGTCTGGCCGACACGAAGGAGTCCTACAACCAGTCGATTAAGGCAGCCGAGGCAGCAGAGACCAAGTTCAACCGCCTGCACACACGCTTCGACGAGGTGAGCCGTTCCCGCGGCTACCCTCTGCTTGGAGCTGGTGGACAGGTGGCCACGATGGCTGGCAGCTCGAAGGAGGCCGTCGCTCAGACTGATGACAAGGCCGGTGTAGAGTTGAAGAAGAAGCTGTCACAAATCAATCAAGCGTAGGTTGGCTGGTTGTGAGGGATGGTCATGCCAGAAGCAGATACATCGGTACTTGTCGTGAGCATTTGCGCTTCATCGAGGACCGCATGAACAGTGTGTCGAGTAACGTGAAGAAGTTGGCGCAGCAGAAGGAGGCCCTTCAGAACGGCAGTGCTGCCATGCTAGCCGGGTAAAGGCAAGGCAGGCACAAGGCCATATCATGCGATGTAGAGGAAGTTCAGCTTGAGATGGTATCAGGTTTACATCGGCCGCCGCTATCACGGGAGTGGATTCTGCTGATGGCGACTCCAACGTCTTGAACACGTACACGGCCCGGACGAACGAGGCCACGATGGACCAAATTGAGCAGGTCGGGCGAAACGGCTGCGGCCTTCGGGATGATTTTTATGCTACAGATACGATCACAACTGTTTGAGGATTCCCGGAGGCTGTCGGCGTGTCGACAAGCGGCCATCGATTTCGTTCAGCCGTTGAAGTCCAAGATTGATGTTGAAACGTTCAGACTGGAGGGAGAGAGAATCGAGTCACTGTAGGTTGCTTTCGTTGACGACGAGCTTTCAGTGAGGTACAGGTATCGCCATGCCTTGGTGGTCCTGAAGCATGCGGAAGTCGACGCCGACGCGAGCCCTGCCGGCCCACCGAAAGTAGCTCAGAACGAGGGAGTCCTCGAGGAGACGGCATCGATCTGCATCACACCACCGAACGAAGAAGCGCCGCCGAATGACGGTCAGCAAGAGAGTTCTTCGTAGACTTCACGATTGCTGTTTTTTGCTGTTTTTATGACCACTATCGGGTTTGGTTCGAGTCGGGCTGCACAACATGTGAACGCATGCAGAAACCCACGACCATTACGGATGTTGCCATTAGCATGAGATTCAACCACCCCCAGTCTGTTGCTGTCTGACTATTATCTCCACTTTCCTTTCCTATGGATACTCCCTGGTATACGCTGGGGACAGCACGCCTGCACAAGTCTTGTGTCTCTGTGAGTGATTCGAACAACAGCATATACAGTCCGTAACGAAAGAGGAATGCAACGTTCGAAATGAGGCCACGTGGCACGACACCGGTGGACTTTTCGGAGATGATGCTTGTGGTGGACACACTGCGGGATGCGCTAGTGTTTCGTGGTCGTGCACAGCCCCCTGTGGAAGCGGATTCTGCCGGGAGGAAAGGAAGGACCCCAGCGGCGATGACCTCGCTCTGAGAGCAACGTTTCTTGGCCTGATGAATAGGGCCGTCTTCACGTTGTCTTTTTCTCCTCGTTACAGACTGCACTTCCTGTGTCCCGACAGATTTTTTCTAGAAGCTTCTGAATAGTCGATCCTTTGTCTACCCGTGGCCGAATGAATGACGGTCGAACCGTCCGTCTGTTTGGCACTTTGGAGTCTATTATACATCGTACTCGACACAACCCTACCAGCGCTGCAGCACACCAACATCGTACCATGAGGAATACATCACACCTTCGGTCCTAGGAGGAAAACCACACGTACTTGTCACCCTGTGATTCTGGCCAGAGGCCCAGCAAATACTGACGAAGCCACGGGGTCGGTCCAACATTTTTGAATGACCCACGAGGATGCTTCAAGATGTAGTCAGCGACCTGTCTGCATGTATTCTGGGAGACCCCTGTCTGAAGTATGGCCATCAAAGGCTCGAACAAGGAGGCAAAGGGATGGTCGGAGGCTTGGTCCGCGGTGAGCTGCTGTTTTTTATTATCTCCGGAATGAAACGCCCTCGTTACACCATCGATGTCCAGCCAAGAATCATTGTCGAGGGCGAGGGTTCCATTGCCGCTGAGAATGAAACTCGTTGAGAGGAGCAAGCTGGGTGGATCCGCATGACCGATGATATTATGTCTCACTCGAATCGGGCACTCAAGCTTTCGTCGCGTCTGCCTGTCTTCGCTTCAATGGCGCAGTTCTCACGAGCGTCCGAGTAGGAGACACGCACATCCAGTGAGTCGTACCCGATCACGCAGGTCTCGGTAGCTTCGGTGCTCCTCACGACGACGGCCGGTTTGACTAGGTCGACCTGAAACGTGATGATGATAGTGTTGGCCTAACGACGCCCATCAAGAGCTTCGCGTTACCATGGAGGCAGACCTTAGAGCCATAACTGAGGGGAGGATCGAAACGGTGCGAGTAAAGAAGGCGGCCATGAGTGGGGCAAGGCTACTGCACAGACTACTCGAACTGGATCTCCACACGACGCTTCCCTGTTTGAGGCGATCTGGGTTATATACACAGTGGGGCTTCCGAAGACTATCGCCTTCGCGTGGACAGCTCTTGTGTGGGAAGGAATGAACGGTGGAAATGCACAAACCGGAAAGCCTCTGAAACGCTCGAAGTGTGCCAAGATGGCAAGGAGAAAAATGACGGATGATGGCGATTTCCGTGGCGCATTCTGACAGCACTCGACAGTGCAGGTTGCAATCATGGCCCGCGTGTGAGTTCATCGGCCGAAATCTTACATCTTCCTGCTGTACATGTTACAATCGCCACGTCTCTCAGCACAAAGGGCGCCGGCTGTCACGCCAATTTTACACAACGGTGGTTCTCAAAAAAATCCCTTCCGTCGCCAGCCGCTGCGCTCTTCGTGAGGACGCGAAAAACTGCGTAGCCTCATCCTTGACAAGCCAGCCGCATCAGTCTACGCGATTGGCCCCGTTGCTTGTCTGATGGGATGTGCCGCCGATCGGCAGCGAGAACATCCAGGTGTTCCATAATAGCCTTCATAAGACGATTGAAGGCCTTACGGCGCTTTGAGTCTGTCACAATCTTGCAGAGATGGTATGGCACTCCCCCTGCCACCCTCTTCCGCACAGGTGCCAAGTAGGGGCACGACTGCAAATAGTGACGAAAAACAATCCGCCCACCACTTCGTTCCTCAATTAAGCAACCCGACTCCGTTAGTCTTGCGGCTATGGCATAAAACAGAGGAGTCTATGAGTGCAGTTGTTCGCACTTCTGACGCTGATAGTTGCACACCAAAACACAGGTCAAAGTGCAGACGTCGGTGGAGTGGCAGTACCACTGTGAGTTATCGACGATAACTTATCGTCTATAACTGATCACCCACCGAGACCCATGGTGACCCGCGATACCAACCGCGACAGGAACGGGTCAGAGACAATAGGAGCAACTCAGCGTCACAGCTCGCCCCGGGAGGCTGTGGGTGGGTTAAAAAAGAAAAATCAAACAATACCAGCTACTAACTATCAAACACTCTATTCCCCCTTCTCAGTGAAACATTCACCATACCAAGAAAGGTTTCGAACGAACTGTCGTCCTTCAATCATACATAGTTCTTGAGAGTAGTAGAGATAGTTCTAGCCTCGCAAAGCTAGTACCGTGCTCCGAGGCAACGACACAACATGTAGTCATAACACAAACATCCCAGGCCGCCAGAATCCGATCAGGAAAGAATAGAAATTACCGTGAGGAATTCATCGTGGCATTCGACGTATTGTTCCTTCCGGCACGTAGTGCTTTTCAAGTCACCAACCGGTGCTCCGCATCCACACTCCGGAAAGGTTGCTAAACCACATCGGAAACGGTGCGCAAGTCAAGTCATAGCCCTACCAAACACCACCGCACTGGCTGCTGGAGGGACTTCCTTGCGGATCCACAGTGATGCGTGGGAGACGCAGAAGAAGAACTCTTCAATAGCAGTTCCCAGCCGGGCGCGCTCATCAGACCGCCAGGAGCATGTGGCCATTCGCATCTGCTCCTTCAAGTATCGAGTGAGAGTTCGACCACTGACGCATCCTTCAGCGTGGAAACCGTCCGTCCCAATAGAGGCCTTCTTCAAATACCACACTTTGCGTTCCTCACATGATGCCGTTTACTCAGCATTAGCCGCCCTAGTCGGATGATTCACTCCAAGAGTTGTTGTATCCCACTGCCCTCATCATGAACGCGAAGCGTAGAATAAATAGACATCAGACAACGCACCAACATCACATGAGATCATGATACCACCATCCGCTCCCGTCTACCAAGCCTCGAGCAAATATTTGTGGTACTCCGATTTCTCGGGCTCCAGCAAGAACTGGTCAAGCCAGAGAGACTTTCCCTCATTCTTGAACGGTTCGCGAGGATTCTTGACAATATAATCGGCCACTTCTTCGCACGCTTCTTGCGTCACGCCCTTCTCGAGGATGGCCATGATAGGCTCATACAGGGAAGAGAAGGGGTAGTCGGCCGCGAACTTTTCGCTCAGCCAATAGGTTTTATCATTCTTGTAAAGAGCTCCGCCGTATTGATCGAAATAATACACCTTGCTGGTGCCGTCTTGCCGGAATATGAGGTTTCTATATCCGCTGACAACAAGCTTCGGTCGAAGCGAACGCTACTAATGAGGGCCAGCAGATTGTCTTACTCGAATGTCGCCGTGAAATCTATTCCGTTTTTTGTAGTGCGGGCGAAGATGTTGCTGTCCTCTGTCGGGGAGCTTGCTTTGGAGACACGCACATACGCGGACTTATATTCTATCACACAATCGATGGATTCATCCTCCTTCTCTACGGTGACAGCTGGATTAAAAGGACCGACCTAGAATTTGGTTCAAGATGGCCCTCCCCCTTGGCGAGTCATGCCTACCTGCTTGGCAGCCTTAAGAGCTTTCGTGGAGGCCAGAATCGACACCATCAGAGAGAGCGTGAACAGGGTAGAGGCCATCGCCATTAGACAAAGAAGGGGCAGTCGGTAAGGATAACTACGATGAGCAACAACACCGTAGTCTATATGTCTCGAGGTGAAACAAAAGCGGCTCAGCAGTAACAACGACCACCACCGCTGGCGGCCACTGTTAACGGGTGACAGCATCACCCCGAAAACAAGGTTCAGGTCGACCTCCTCTAGAGTCTTTGAGAGAGCCCTTCGAGTCTGAAAAGGGCAGGAACCACTCCCCACCGAAGTCCTCCCCTAGAAATTGATAGCTCAGTGCTGAGCTACTACCAGTAGCGATTAATCATGTACTACGACTGTTGCGCTGTCCGCTTCTGCGGCCTACGATCATCTTCAGGTTTCCCCCGAAATAACGACCACGAGTCCGGCGCTAGGCCCCGCCCACCGACCCGTGGCCACCATGAATCTTCAGCTCATCATGATCCAACACAAGCCAACTGTTAGCAACAGCAGAGCAACACATCACCGCATGCGGGTTTGCATATTTCTGAGCAGTTTGTCATTATTAATTGTTCTCAGCGACGTGGTAGTTGCCCGAAAGTTTGTTGTACCTGAAGAGAAGCTCAACAGAAGGAGACGCCATCGCGGGCCGGTCCTACCATATCATTCCCGTGGGGCTCTTCGGCTGCTCCAACTTCACCCACAGCGCGTCGGGGTCGGTTTGTGCTCCGCCTGCAGCTTCAACCGCTGCCTTGGCCGAAGGTCGACGAACCTATTCTGCAATCTGCATGGTCGACAGTAAGATACGCCTACGTTGCTATAGACATCCACAGCGATCGGGGGCAAGGGCTGTGCATTCCCCAGCTTGGCGCTGAGCTTCTTGAAGCCGCTCACGAGGGCGATCTCAGCAGCCGTCCTGTCGCCCTCCGATGGTACTCTGAAAGGAACAACAACTGGTAAACTCCGATTGCACGTATCTTAGGTTGAAGCTGTAACTTCATGCATTTAAAAGATACTCATCTACTTTAATGGCCCTCACCATATCGCACCAGGACTCATGAGAATACCACACCCCGCCCACCTCGTAGTCGGGTCAGCCTCATTCCGAAGGAGGAGTTCACAGACCTCCCCATGCCCTCTAGAAGCCGCCAAGGTGAGGGCAGTGTGTCCCCAGCTGCTCCGAAGGTTCACGTACCTCCAACACCTTCATACCGAGGACGTCGGCCGTGGACTCACCCTCGGATTTTCTTGCTCCCAACGTGGCTGAGGAGAGCCTTCACGGCTTTTGCATTTCCGAAGTAGCCGGCCAGATGCAGAGGCGTTTCGGCGTTGGTCGGCGTAACTTTCTGAGATCGTCGCATCAACTCCAAAAGAAGGCGGAAAAGTGTTCTCACCATGACATCAGCATTGTAAGCAACCAGAGTGTCAATTAGGTCCTTCACCCGATCGCCTCTGTTCTTCCGTACCGCGGCTGCAACGTGGAGAGCCGTAACCTGAGTCACCCAGCAGTTCGACACTGGATCGAACTCGCCGAAGAAAGCTCGACCAACATCTTATTTTCCGAGCCGTTACCGCACCTGTGACGCTCCCTTGATGGGAGACTGCGCGTATCCACCTCGAGTATCGAGAGCAACTCGCACCGCCGGGCCGAGAGAGTTTGGGTCCGCCCCCGTCTCCAACAGCGCTCGTACCTAAGAGGACGCTGGTGGGTGTGCGGGCAGCCCTCCTGCCGGTGTCACCGCGTCAACTTGGAGCTTCTCAGCGGCCGCTATGATCTCGAAGGAGTGGAAGGTTGCTGCAGGGAAGCGTGCGAAGAAGTTGGCCTCTGCTAGGCTCACCTCCCGTGGCCTGCTCGACGTAATTCGACGAGTTCGAGCTGCCTGACGGCCTTGCTGTAGGGGGAGAGTTGGAGCTCGTACGCTGCCGCTAGGCGGTCCTTAGCACGCACGCTATCATCATGAGGGTTGGCGGGGGAGGAAGGACTCAGAGGCGAACTGAGGGAGGACTGATTTCAAGCAGTGCCGCTGAGTACTGAGAGTTGAGAACGACTTCTCTTCTACACGTTACTGACGTGATTTCGCGGAGGAGTGGTATGAAGCCGGAAGATTTCCGAGCAACCAAAACAACTATTTCAATATTAAAGGCATCAGTACCGTTACTTACTACAGGACCATAGCGTTCTCTTCCATCTTAGTCGCCTCTGATTAGCCTGCACGCAGCCAAACCCCTGCATCATGGAGAGGATTCCCAAGCTTACCAGCGCTAGAGTCGTGGTCGCCGCAGCAGGACCGTCGCCGTCGTCCTCCTTGGCCATCCATCAACGCCAAGGGAGGTGGGGGTGGTGACCGTTGGGGAGGTCCGGGGCTGGAGAGCTCTTCCACTAGTAGCCCTGCACACAGCAAAGAGAGTTTATACGCTGCCAAGGTCGAAGCTTGCTAGATATGAGCAGCTAAGATACGCTCATCATCCCCCTCCACCAGCTGCCCTCACCTATATTGCCGACCATACCATCTTCTCTACCTGGGCCGCTAAGGCCTTCGCGTACTCAACACCGCACTCGGGCGGGCTGCCGTACACGACCTTCCGAGCAACCTATGGGGATGATGACAGTGAGCAGCTGCTGGTGATGGTATTACATCGGGGTCCTCCCTGGACCTCGAGAAGGGGAGCAGTTTGCTTGCCACCGCGGAGCCCATGGATGGCCTCAACTACAAGGGACTGGATCAACCCTCTCTTGGCGAAGCAAGCTCGGATTCTTCTAACTCATTATCCTCAATTCAGTAGTGTCCCGTTCGGGATTGGGCGAGGGGTTGAACCGTGCCCGAGAGGGCGTCCCGATGGTGGTGACCAACACAACACCAACCTTGCTGGATCATGAACAACGGCATGGTGTTAACGGCAGAAGCCAATGGTACCAGGGAGTTACAGCAACGACCACAACTGGTGAGGACGACGAGGACTATGATACACGGCAAGAGGCAACTTAAGGATACCCAGCGTTGAGGATCCCCCGAGCACTGTTGCGTGCCCTTCCAGAGAGGGGCATCATGGTCGACTGCTGCTGCTGCTGCTGCTGGGAGAAGTGGCCCATGGTGCGGCTCGAGCGAAGACGGACTTGGCTGGAGGCTGCCGTAGTGGGTCTCTCTTGCGCTGTGGTGATGGTCTCTGCCGCCGGGCCCCTGCAAGTAGGCCGGCATCCGTGGTCTCCCTGACTGTAGTGGCGGCGCTCTACCGTAACTACAACAACGATAATGCGGACGCGCAGGGGGCCAGCATGACTGCCTACAACGTGAGCGCTTGCCTGCCGCTAGGTTGGGGACCCCGTTGGTCGAGCGGGTTGGGTCCATTGCTATGATAATGATGACGAGCACTTCGGCCACTCAGGCCCCCAGCCACTCGCGACCGGGCTGAGTTGTGGAGGAGCATCGGAGCCGCTGCGTTCCCCTGCTACAAAAGCTGATGGGCTCACTAATGACAGGAGTGGTACTAACCTGTTGGTGGTGTTGGCGGACCCCCTGCTGTATCGGTGGCAGTCGAGTGGTGTTCGACGGATGGTCCACTGGCTCTTGTCGCACGTCATTCTGTCTGCCAAAGCCGCTCATCAACGTGGCCCCAGCGGCCGCCAGCGAGCGATGACGCTGTTGTTGTGGTAGTGGCGGCCGATTCTGTCGTATTAGTAGCCCGCTGATGGACCCAGGGGAAAGGAAACCATTCACGCGTTTGTTCCCCGCTGGTCGACCACCGCCGCTTCGATGGTGATGCAGATGGGGAGAGGAATCTTCCGCACTGCAAAGAATCCAGCGGTCACCAGAACAATACGGAAATGATCGTACTCAAGGAAGCCCGATCGATGGCTGCGAGATTTGTAGTCGTCCGAGGCCAACCGGGCACTGGCAGCCTACATGGAAGGGAAGTTGGTTAGAATAACGAAGAAGGCCTTTACCTCGAGATGGGTCGTAGGTGCCTTAGAAGACGCTGTTTCCACAGTTTCATCTGGGTGGCAGAAATAATAGTAAAACAACAGTCCGTATTAACTCACTCCCTTCACTATCGCTCGGGTAAGGAGGCGACCGAACGGCATTGGTGGAACAGGTCGATGGTGTCATACCTGCGGGAGTGGTGATGCCAATGAACCGGACATGAGTTGAACCCTGACTACCAGTGTAGGCCTCTCGGTATAGGTCGAAGTACGGCAGCCTCAAGGCCTGCACAACACGGACTAGCAGCAGCGGGACAGGGGAACTCCTAGCCGACCTCAGTAGCGCTGGGCCTCTGCTCAGCATCATAGGTTAGGAGAATCTTTATGGTGTCGATCGCTTCATAGGAGACTTTGCATTTGTGCAGCCAACTGTCAATACCTGAGCACTCCGATTTCGTGGATGCTGTTGGATATGCTGTTGTTGTTTACTTTTCCCTGCATTCTTATGAGGCTTCCTGTCCATCTCCCTCAATGGTCTATTACCTTTACCACTCTTCGACTTACAAGACTTCTTAAAATACGTTAATAGGTCGTCAGGCGGTAACCCCATAACCTGCAAGTGGGGGCATGCTAGTGGTAGAAATAGTAGTGGTTCTGGCACTGCACTTGTAGTCTGTTCGCGATCGTTAGTGATGACTCATCACTACTACCACCACTCCTACTGCTACTACTGCGACGACCATAATACTATATCTCGCTACTGGGGAATGGCTTCGCTCTTGACGGCCGCATGACATTGAACTCCTATATACGCTTTGCTACACGATTGTGCCTCCTGTTCGCCATTTACAAATTAGATTTCTTAATGCGTTCATGCTGCTAGTTCTAATGTACTAATGTTAATGCTAGTACCTAATGTTCTACCGTTGTAATGTGTGTGCTAGTACCATTACTACGAAGATGCTTCACTGCACATTCCCGGTAGTAACGGTAGGAGGCGTCGTGGATACTACCTTGTGAATCTTATTAACCTGATCGACTTCGTTCTTCCCAGGAAAGAGGGGTACCAATGCAAGGACTTCGAAAAAGACACATCCGATACTGAAACGGATAACGTCCAAGACTCCCAACCGAAGCACCCGGGTACGAATCCTAGTACCGACACCATATTACGCCCATATATCCATCCCTGTTGAATAATATCCATCCGTGAGCATGCACTCCGGTGCTCTGTACCATCGCGTGGAGATATACTCCGGTAAACGGTTGCTTAGAATCCATGCCTGAGGCGATTGATGAGGCGAAAGGTACGCTGTCGATGTGGTACCTTTGCAGCTGCCAAGATCCGCTAACTTCAGCGTTTCGTTTTGGTATAATAAAAGATTCTCCGGTTTGATATCCCTGCAGAGACTACCTCTTCAAGAGTAGCAACTTAGGCAACCTCACCTGTGAAAGATCCCCTTGTCGTGAAGATACTCGACAGCGAAGAGCAATTGTGACATCCACCGCCCGACCCGGTCTTCAGGGAAGTAGTGCCTATCGGTATTGGGCATACCACAACTTCCCCTCCTCGTCTTTCTACTTTCTCCCTTTTATCGCCTCATAAACGTTCATGTCCATCAGCTCAAGTACTAATGCTAAGCTGCCGGTATTAGAGTCGTATAAAACGTCCAACAACTTCACAATATTAGGATGCTCTGAGGGGAATCTTAGGTTGATGCTGGAAAGATACGCGAGGGAAAGATACCCGTTAGTCTCCGCAGTGCTCTGATCTCGTTAAAGGAGTTAACCGCGTCTATCGACTGGAATTTACTCTTCATGTATTTTATCGCCACCTGCAAAGAACTCATCATCAGAGGCCCTCTCAGGTCGTTTATTATTACTTCACGATTGCTGCTCATATGCCGCCCGAGGAGGACCTCCGAGAATGTCCCTTCGCCCTTTTTACCCAGCAAACGATATTCATTCATAAACGAGGACAGGAGGAAGAAGAAGACAGAACAGCAGCAGCAACTGCAGAGATTCTTGTGCAACCCAATCACCCATTCCGAGCTCCAATGTTGGCGAATTTTGCAAATCGTGAACTAGCCCAGTCCTGCCGAGCTCGTTTGCTTGCGCCAAGAGATGGTTTAACAGCGGCTTCCATTCTTGGGTTTCACTATTATAAGAATTTTCCACAAAATTCTCAGATGACACTTTCGCAGTCAAACGATGACTCCGATTCCCATCCTCCATGGAAAATCAAAATTAACGTCACAAGTATCCCGAAAACCGTATACCCTTATTAGCAAGCATTAAGTCAAGGAAAGAGGGCCTCATACCATCTCTTTGGCAACTCTCAGGTCATAGACGATTCTCATTGAGTGAAAATGGCGGCTGATACTTGAATGGGCCAAAGCGACTATCCATCCCTTCCGAAGGATGATGGAATTGGAGTGGAAATGCTGTCGTGAGCAAAACAATTCCGAAATGTGCGGCGGTACATGCGTGCTGCGTTTCGGCCTAGCTGCCGCACGCATGAGAATCTTGCAATCTTGCGATTCCTCGAGCGCCCTCCGATCAATCCGCTGTAATCAACAATCTCTACTACTTATAATAGAAGAACATACATCGTGCGCGAAGAATCGAATTCCCGTCGTATTTTTTGAAGTTTGATCCCGGTTTTTTTCCATATTGCACAGCTTTACTTCTGCTACCGCATTACTTGGAAACACGTTCCTAACTCTCCCTGCTCCTCGTAATATAACTTTCATAGTGTGATCGATTTACGCTGATTAATTGAGTTAAACCGTCACAGAAAAAATGTCCGAGTGATTTTTTTACAAAGGATTATGCTGCTCAATGGGCCTATTTCATAGGGACCTCACCTTAAGGTTTCCAGTTAGGTTCCTCAAGATCTAACCGTAGGCTTTCTCATAGGGGCGTTAGGCGGGCTGAGGAACGTTAGGAAATCCTTTTAGGCGCCTTAAGGTGAGGTTTCTTAAGTTTTCTTGAGTTGGGACTTTTAGGGAGCTAAGTACGTTTCACTAACGCTCCTCACCTAAGGGCTCCTTAAAGATTTATTAAGGCAGGGTAGCCACGCCTTCAACCCCCCCTCGAAGGCTCCTAACTCGAGAAAAAGCTGATCTGACGTCATTTCGCTCCGCCTCCAATCCCTATCCGCTGACACGATATCGCGTAGGTTCTAAACTCCCTCTTATACATTTTGAATGCATTTTCGACTTGCACACGACTTGCACACGACTTGCACAGTGCAAGTCGTGTGCAAGTCGAAAATGCCTCGCTCACGTGACGTAATGATACTCATGGTATGGGGTCTATTAGAAACAAGCTGTTTACTATAGTCCACAGTGAATAGATGGTCTTTAATATAGTCTATAGATGAGAACCTATTTATAGCATGAGCACCATCATGGTAGTAGCACGTGCCAGGCATATTGTGCCTCAACAGCTAACCTGTGGACAATATGGCACCGTCGTTAGTGGCTCAGTTTGACTCCCGTAGGGTTGCCGGATCAATCCCGGCATATGAGTATTCTCGTTCCTTAATCAGCAGTTGATGATATCCGTTTCGGGCGCACGCTTCCTATCTAGGATCGAGGTCCCCCTAAGTTGGGCGCCCTAAGGGGCCTCCTTAAGGTAAGGAACCTAACCTCCAACGCCTGTTTTCTAGTGAAATACCCTAAACTTCCTTCAAGTCTCCTGAGGTTAGATCTCTCACCTTAAGGGACCTACATCCTTAGGGCCCCTATGAAATAGGCCCAATATCTTTCATCGCTAACAGATTCTACATGTTCGCGTTTGTCTCTGTGCAGAGAGTTTGCCGTACTTCCCGGAAAGCAGGACTGTGCGTAGACACTTCCCAGGTTCAATTCAATTCAATTCAATTCAATTCAAACTTTATTGCCTGGGCATTACAAGCTCGAAGCTTATCGCCCATCACACGACCCGCGCAAGCGGATCCCGATATGGTTAGACCCAACCATAGAGCCTTGAAACAACAGAGGTTAATGAATCTCTCATCATCAGCTCGGAGGCTCTTGAGAGGAACTTCGTCACAACTACGTCGAGCAGCCAGGGAAGGCGAGGAGGGAGGCATGCCACACTGGGCAGCCTATTAGGCATGAGGGAGAAAGAAGGTGAAAAGAGGATTAAGTAGTCCCAGGACCAACAACTGCGATTGCGGAAACCCAGATGATTAGATGGTGAAAATTTGTGTAGAAAGGGAGGGCCCAACCAATACCGAGTCACCAGCAAGGGGGACGTATGGGTATGGCAGGTTCGATCTCTACTTCGTACCGCCCAGGTTCGGTATGTGGACATAGTTATTGCCCTTCACAGATGTGCGCCGATGTACCAGGTGTTAAAACGTCGCGAAATGTTATTTCCGCGATTTCGCTTGTAGGCATTTTTCCTGTTCTTGCTCGCTCCTTTCAAATCAACGGTCCCACGGTCGAGCGGCTCAAGTTGAGCCCATTCCACTTGTGGCAACGCCATCATATCACGCTACCCGTATTATGAGCTTTCAAATGGAGACGAGCGTCGCTCGTCGAGCGAGTTCGTACCCGGAAAAGTTGAGGGAAGTAACTGGGTGGGCGGTTGAATACCTTGACTAGAGGTGAAGAGATCGAGCTACGCATGTGAACTTTCTTCCCAGACATTGGTAGCACACGCTTTCAATCGTGCAATCGTCGGACTAGGGAAATCTTTCTACTTCTGTCGTTCGCCCATTGTAATTTACGCTCCATTGTTGGGCACACAAGTAACATGATGTTAGTGTCGACTCCACACTGAGTATCGGCGGAATGCGGCTTCGGCTTCGGCTTCGGCAACTATCTCCGCTGTACCGTGCTCGAAGTTCATAATTATATTCTCTTCGATCCCGCGGTGAGTAAAGTTTCATTCACCCGGAATCCGGGTTCCGGACGTAAACTACATAGAAGTTCAAAGCGGTAAGTGCATGGGCGTATCATCAGTGTCATCTCTCATCCGAAACAGCTGTCCAGACTGGGAGTTTGGTAGGGCATCTTCGAGGGACAGGTTGGTTGCCGAAAGAGAACAGTTCTTCGAGCCTACTGTTGCAGTGCAACAGTTGCACTACTGAAGCTTGGTAGTAGTACCTCAGATGCAAGTCCATGTGATGCATGTTTGGACAGGAGGTCTGAGATATCGTAGCACAATTCCCGTTGAGTGAAGGGTAGCAGGATTTTCAGGCACTATCAGGGCCGGCGGCCCTGGGCCGCCCGGGAGAGGAGGATATCTGAATTCGGGTGGAACTGGTAATACTTTCATGGCGATCCAAATGCGGCCGTGTGGCCGACGGCCACGCTGACGACCACTGCCAGCGTAGCATATGTTACGCAGTGTAATTTACACTCTGCCGGAGGCTCCGACTCGGAGCTGTTATATCGGATGGCAAAATGGCAGTTTACAACCGGTAGAATCGTCCTGCTACAAGCTCACGTGGAATCACACACGTCTCCGGCCAGTCTGAATCGTGTGAATTACGTCTACTAGGCTCCGAGCTTCAAGCTCGGAAGTTGCAATGGTTGAACGCAAGAAAAGGCCTGAGGATACTTCGGGTGGAATTTCACTACATATGGTGATCGGCCGAACTCGTTAAGTGCTAGCTTAGCATACTCCTCTGATTGGTAAGCTCTAATAGAGAGATTTTGTAGGATCTGCAGATATTATTGCAGAGGACTTAAGAGCGACGAACCTCTCGAAAGCCAATGCCCAGGATAGAAGTTTGTGGGAGAGGAGAATTAATGCCCTGAGAGGCAAGTGAGAAAAAACGCAGCCCAGTGCTGGTCTCCTGTGCTGAGCTGCTCGACCTGAGTACCCCGACCTTACAAACAGCCAACTCCCCTGCCGAGTTGTTGGTCTCTCGCCTGGCCGATAACGGCCCAGAGCGAGAGAGAGAGGGACAGATCGCTAAGAAGCAAGGTATAGCGCTGTTGCGACATCTGATAGGAGGTCGGGCTACCTACCGTGTACATGCACAAGGTAAGATCGCCCATCACTCCATTGGATGCGCATAAGCTGCTCCATGAGGTCTTCCGATGTGGCTCCTCCAAGCGGTTTGGACTTCCTCCACCACTTCCTCGGACTACGGAGTATTTTACACTCGCTCAGCCTGATTCGTCTCCAACGCATTTCATTTTTATTCATTGGACCCTGGTGTTTATCTATGATAGATAATCTATCTCTCTTTTTGAGTGCTATTTTTGCGGCCTCCGATACCAATCTCCTTCTAATGAAATCACGACTTGTGCTACACTCTCGTGAGTCTCGTGTACGGAGAACCCGACGCATATGATATAAGTTGTATATATGCCTTATTGACCAAATCCGATGATGATGATGATGTGGCAATCCGACCGATTGCGGTAATTTTTATCGATACCTAAACCCTTCGCTTCCTCCAGTTATTTCAGGAAAGCCGGCGAGTATGTCTTACACCTCTCGATTTTGATCCAGTTATTCTGCCTTCAAGTACTACAATCTTCTACATACCTCCTACTACAGCAGATGTACCAATCATTCTCCTCACCTCATCATTTCTCTCGCAGCCTTTTACTACACGTGCTACCATTGCCCCTGCTACTACTCTACTCTAAATGCTCGCCTTCAAAAAGACGAAAGTTGACTGTCGAATCTATAATATAGTCATTCCCAGATCTCTTTTTTCATCGACACCAACATTCATCCCCCAACTGGAGATTCAGTTGGAGACTCCGATCTCCATCTCTATGTACCCGTTTCTTCATACGCACTATCAACTTCTGAAACCTATCCTCGCTACTCTGTAACGACCCTTGTGCTAACCTAACTTCTATCAAATACTCAACTACCTAGGACGTACATTACTTTTGATTCTCTTACAAGCTGCATATACTCCGAGCGTGAGCGAACCATAGAACACGTTCGAGATAACGCTAGATTGATACTGTTTCCCCCACTTGTGAGAAGTGCAGGTACAAGTGAGCTCCTAATGAATCCTAGCTGTTCCCCGAGCACAGCGAGGGACGTGGTCCCTCTGACTAAGAGCTAGAGAACCCCGGAGCGGAGCGACGGGATCTGCTAGTTGAATCTGAAATTGGTTCAAAATTGGTCTGCTGAACCAATTGGTCTCTGAGAACTCCATCAGCTACTAGTAAACTGTGCTGCATAAGTCACTGATCAATGAGGTAAGCGTGCTGGCTATCATAGCTCAGCTTGGTGACGCTGCCAGCGGCGATGAACGGCAATCACAAGGACCGTATGGGTTATGAGTGGCACTTGTCTATCATGGGTCATTGTATGGTCGACCATGGGTAACCAGGCTGGGCACCGAACCGAACGCAATTGCTGTGCTCGCCACTAGCGGCCCTCTCCGGCGAGACCTTTCAGGATAGCATACAGTTACGTGGGCCCTTCCTCACGGAACCAATTTCAGCGTCATCCTCTTTCCAAATGGTCGCCTTTTCCCACTTTACCCTCACGTTGGCTTCGGTTGCGGCGTCGGTGATGGGTCTCAGGAGCGCGCCTGACAGCATGTCCTGGGAGACACTCGGCGCCTCGAAGTCCTGCACCCTCCGCTACGCGCATCACATGTTGATATTCAAGGCTTCCGAGTCTAACAAGGTTAAAGACAGGTTTATTGAGGCCACTCTGACAAGGAACAGCGAGATGGTCAGGGCGAAATACATGTGAGATTTCCTTTCGCCGAGGGGTTCGGTAGACTGCCTCTCCCGAATTTCCGGAGCGCTCCCAGGATTGAATTCAACGTGACGAAAACGATCCTGGGAGCGTTGTTGGAACTCGGGAGAGGCAGCAGTCTATTGAACGCCCGGACCAGTTTCGGGCGAGCAGCCAGTCTACCGATAGCATCTTCGAGGGCCACAACTGATGCTGTTCTATGAGGAGGCATTTATCGCCGTCGGTGACCGAAGTCAATGATCGATTCGCGTGGAGTTTGGCCACGCGTGTCGAGTAATCCTTGTTTCCTCCTTCAGTACCAACGGCACCTTCGAGTGTGAGCACGTAGCAAACATAAAGGATGAGGAGAACAACGACTGGTTCCATCACGTCAAGCATAAACGACACCTAATCATCGGAAACGAAGCGGCCAAGTATCCTTTCTCTTCAATATTCGAGCCCATCATGGGCCTCCTCGCAAACGGTGTGAATGGAACGATCTGCTCGAGCGTAGCTGACTACATCGAGAGAAATCCCCGCGGTAAATTCAGGAGTGAACATGGGCTGCCGTGGCTCCGCCAGTATTTGATTGGAATTAGGAGTGGATGGGAGCTCGCGTGATTTTATTGAACGGCTAAGAGAACGTTATACATGTCATGCTGTGATTGATGTTCGTGTTAGACAAGCAGACTGTCGCGTCTAGTGTCACCAACATTGAGATGGAAGGAATCATTACGTAACATCGCCGAGGCTCGAGCGAGCAGGGTGGGCTGAATTATCCTGCAAAATAGGAAAAGTATCACAGCCAAGTTCAACGATACGCGGGCAAGATTGGCAAGTGCCCGTCCAAGTTTGACAGCGCGTCGATGAACACGCAGCGGTATACCATCGGCAGTACGTAGGTGGTTTATTCGACAACCACAATGCCCCACGACTACGAGACTGTGCGTGAAGCATTTGTCAAGAGACTAACTAGTCTCTTAAACGCGATAAAATAGGGAGAGTGTATCGCCAGACAGACTCGGTGGTGAACAGAGATGCTCGACAGCTACCGTTAGGAGTCCAAATTAAATACACAATTAGTGCGTCAAACCAAGTGAGTAGATGAGCTGGTTTCTCGAGCTGAGTGAAGCCTTTGCGCCTGGGCTTTTCGAGAGCCGCTTCTATTGACGCGCTGTCAAACTTGGATGGGCACTTGTCAATCTTGCCCGTTTATTGTCAAACTTGCAAGTGACATTGTCATTCTTGCCTGTTCACTTGCCAAACTTGCACGCGAAATGGTGTACTGAAGGAATCTCGACTTCTCGTCAGTCTTAGACCGTTCCGTCATACTTTCAGTTGGAGACCCTCTTCGTGCTGCTGCTACGATTCCGATTGAATGACCATCCTGCATAACTGCCCCGAGTAACGATAATGATCACCAACCGTTTCACTGTGGCGTTCATAGCTCACCAGGTCGGTGGAAACACGCGGTACCGAAGAGTCTCTCTGGACTGAGGCCAACTCAACATGTGTGAATATAATTAACCCTGCTTCTATTATTGAGGGCATGTGCGTCGTAGCTGGTCAGCATTCAACCGCTCTTTGTGTCGTCTGAGGATCACGACTTGGCCGCAAACACAGCTTCGCTACCTCGGAAAATACCTTCTGAAATGGTGTATGTGAATCTTGGAGTGATGGTACTCCTCAGGAAGGACGTCTTCAGTACAGCAACTGTCAAGTAACTGAATACAAGATTGCTTCAAGATAGCCACCGCTCTCGATGCCGTTGCTTCTCCGCTCTTGCTCATAGTCAACGCGAGATGGAAGGTGCGGACACTCAGAGGTGTAAATACCTTTTCTTTAAGCTTACAGCCTCGAGAGGAATTAGTTTTGCACGCATGCACAAGACGATCATAATGAGTAACAGATGTTGACGTCAGGAATGTGCGTTCGGACCATTCAGTGATGTGAGCGAATGATAAGTCGATTTGTATGCAGGAGTGAGAGTTGATGACAACCGATTCAAGAACCAAAAATATAACGCTAAGGTTTTTCTCGATGGAATTCAGCGAAGGTGAATGACCCACCTCGAAATGTCTCGACACTTCCTCCATCCAGAGGTCATCCAAATTGTTGTTTCGAGTTTTCTGACAGATGTATAGAGGTCGGTGGTGGCGTCCGGGCAGGCCTTCAACAAAGCCGCGACGAAGGGTTTAACAAATACCTAATAGACGGACAGCGACGAAGTAACGACTTCTTGCCATGACGGCCACTTCGACGAACAGCCTGATTGCGTTGCGTGCCAGCGCTACAGAGAGTCTCTAACTGAGGACATCGGCTCCCAGACCGCCGTTGGACCATACACTCACGCGGACAGCGGAGTAAGCACTGGGCTTACATGCGACCAGAGAACATCGCTGGCGATGACTAGATCAGGCGGTGGGGTGGCAGCCCAGTCATACTCGGCATTATCGAGGTCCATCCAATCGATCACCTGATCGATATGGACGCAACTGTGGAGGTACACCGTCATCATAGTGTACTTTATAAGAACAGGTATTCCCCTTCTCTGCAATCGCCGCAGCATTCGCACTGATCTGCACAAGGGAAGCGTAGCTAAGCCCAAATTCGGCCGACGTTCTCACGTTCAACTGAGTCCGTGGTTTGAATGACAGCTCTATCAGACAGAAGAACATCACAAGGAGTGGAAGTGAGGCAACAGGCTAGACCGACCACGCCACTGCCACAGCCAAGCTCCAGGATCTGCGGAAATGACGGAGGGTCGCCAACTGGTTGGAGATCCTCACCCTCAATCGATCGACTTTTCTTAGTTTCCGGACTTCTTCTAATTTCAACTCCCAGTATCTGCCAAGAGCATAGCGATTCATCGGAGAGGGCCGACTCACTTGGCCATGCAAATTCCGGCGTCCCATACTCGAAGGCCGGTCTCTCCGGGAGTAGTGGGGTGGTCGAGATGCAGAATCAAGGGAGTCCCTGTAAGGGGATAGTCAAGCATACGACAATGGCTGATAATTACCGTCTATCAGAAAGCCACCATTTTTGAAGTCAATTTGCAGGCTCAACATTCTCGTCTCGGTGACACGCCAATTCAAGTCACGCGAATCGTCCCCTTCCTTCGCCGCTCGTCCACTCGGTCGGATCGGGACTGACGTCGATGGTAATCGCGCGAGGCTGTCCTGCAATTAGAATCAATCCAAGAAGAAGTTCGAGGGCCGGTAGTTCACCGCTTGGCTTGTGAAGCGGGCAACAGGGGCGACGGGATTGATAAATTCACTGAAAATGACGGAGTTACGAACGACCAGGATTTGGAAGACTACGGGGGGACTTGAGTACAGCAAAGTGGCCGGTGGAATGACGCTGACGGCATCCAATTTGAAGCGATCGATGGCAGAGTGCGGGGGGTCAAACGGGTGGTGTATGATAACTGAATCGATGCGCCCTCGAGAGGGACTGATGATGATGACTATCACCGAGGCGGCCGGGCGGACAGCAGCAGGTTGAAGTGGGAGGTACCGAGTTGTAGGGAGTGTGAAGATGCTCTGATGCAATCGGAGGGTGATTGGTGACACCGACTGTGATGGAGTTGGCGGTGGAGGCCTCTTTCGCGACGACTCCCCTCGATGCAGCCCCGACGGAAGTGACCAGCGGCTGTTGGGTCATCTAATGAAAACTTCGACTAATACGAACAGCGACCGAACGCGGATAGAGGGAAGCTCTTGCTGCCCCTTCCCGAGAGCACAGTGGACGGCAAGGGACCATCTGAGAGTTCGGAGGCACCCCTGCAGGCAACGCAACTGCTATCGAGCCACTTCCAATGGTAACAAAGATTCACAACATCAGTAACGTCGATGCACAGAGGAAGAGCATCATCGTCATCATCATACACTTTTCGAAGGCCAATAACCATGCTCTTGCAGCATCGGTCGAAGGAATAGGTACCATCCAGGTAACACAGAGTCTTTCCCATAGAAGGCGGCCTCGCTACAGCAATGCCGACGATCCTCATCCGCCTCGAAGCACGGCGGGGAGAGCTCCGCTGAGGCTGTCAGAGACCATCGCCAACCCAACACTCTCAAAAGGTACGCATTCCCGCGAGCCACTGCTTGCTCTGCGGCAAACCTGAACCCGTTGCTCAGAGGGGCTGGCTTGCCGATGCACTGACGACCGGCTTGGCAGGCTGACACCGCCGCTACCGTCGGGTACCGTTCTACTCGAACCCTATGATGGGTGAGGTGCCTTCTGAGTATCATCTCTGGGGTTGATACTAAAGTCAATCTTGTCGAAGATCTCATCGCCCACCTCCCCTCTCGTGACAGCCATACCATTCATTCCGTAAAAATACTCCGCGGCCACGCCGTTAATAAACGCCTCGTAACGATTAAAGTAAATATCCGCCAATTGCCTCGGGCATGAAGGCTGCTCGATCGTTCAGGCCTCGCCAGTCCTCGCTGTCCGGCACCCACACTGTTGGACTTGCCACGGCCGCCTCGAGGACTTCCAGAGGAGGGTGCTCAGCCAACCACATCAGATCGATTCGCGTGTAAACTACGTCATCGAATCTAGCTGAAGATGACTTTTCCACTTTTTCTATCAGTTCAAGACACCTCAGTTTTCCTCTGAGATTGAGTAGTTCCCTTCCGGTCATCCCCGCGTCATCCAAGACCCTCCTCGACCCTCCTTCGGAAAAAAACTCATCCACTGCTTCAGCGGGTGTAATATCCTCTCTGATATCGTAAGCATGTACCTCCCCTACTCCAAGGGTTATCGAACTCCAAGACACCATCAAGGGTGGAATTCGAGCCTTTCTCGGAGTCAGTGACGAGGAGAACCTTAGCGTTGAGAGGCCGGACGACGTTCTGCCTGACGGAATCCAACACGTTCAGATCCGCCCTCCCGAAGGGACCCTCGATACACACAGCAACTCTCTTCTCTCCAGCGATCGAGGGACTTCGACAGTCAGGAGAGATTTCCCTCAGGTCAATAACGGCCGTGATGTTGTCCAGGGCTTTGCCCAATAATTTGATCTCCCACTGAAGGCAGGTCTTCGGCACGCACATTCCGACCGTTTCGACTTCTCCTCTGTCGTGGCCCTTCACGGCCCTTCCTATGTAGTATTGACCGTCTAGAGAGCTGTAGCAATTCACACAGTCGCTGTAGGCAGGCGGAGCGAAGGTGAAAACGTTAGACTGATGAGGATTGTATAAATCGGTTGGGAAGCAAAGTAACTCCTTCTGTTGCACCACTCCTACGAGCCCGATCAGGATCGTTGCACGCATGCACAACATGGGAAGATCCAACTCGGGTGCTGCTGTGAAGACGATCGAGGAGCCGCAGCCAGGGCGTGGAGTAGTGTTATTGACCTACTAACTCGAAGGGCTGTTTTCTATAGAAAACGTATAATGAAAAGCAGCATCATCACAAGTATGAGAATGAAGGGTGCCCAGATCTGAATCTGACGTAGAGCACCGATTGCCGAAATTCGAGAAGTAGATCTCTCTTACGGTGGCCCTGCGGGAGACATTGCGGCCGTTAATGAGTAGTAGCCAGCAAAGACTGAACTGGTTCCAGTCCCGGGTCCCTCCGTACCGCAGGTGGTTCAGACACTCCACGACCTAACATACCGAATCAACCAGTGGGAGTATTCTCGGATGGTGAGCCCCACATGATGATGGCAATTGTTACAGAAGAGGTTGTGCAGCCGCTGTTGGAAGATCGAGTCGCCTTCCTGTATCTGGCATAAGGAGTTGAGGCCTGTCGAGCAGGCCGTGTGGTTACCGCCTCATCCCACCCCTCTCGCTCCCCTCTCAGTCGGGTACATCGGGCATGAACCTCATCGGCCGAGCGAAGGCCATGGCGTCCACTGAGACACAATAGGGCCCGGCGAAGTCGTGGACCTATCACAAGTAGAACAGTTCGGCATGGGCAATCCACTCGTACTGAAAAACAACCGGTGATTGTGTTTGATGTTGTCAGTCGGGACGCGTGCAACGATCAGACATACGCCTTCCTGACTTGTGCTCATCAACGCTCTCAACGTCCCTTAGAACTGCTCTCCCGCTGGTTAATAACACGTGAGTATGCTACACGTGCTGATGAAGATCCTCCGAAACGTGTCGTTATCTCTTATTTATTTTTCTTTTGATCTATTTTTGATTTTGTTATATCTTGATTTTCCAATTCCTATGCCCGCTATCGGGACGCTAGATACTGCAGGAATGCAGACAGTTGTCTCCGCGATGATGACGATGGTCATGATTATCACCCTTCCTTCGCTGTCACATATCCCTACATGACCGATGAATGGCACCAACCATGACAATACTGGTAGGGGAGTCCACACGACACAATACCTGACCACACCGTCATCATGGTGAGCGGTGGCAGTAGTAGTACGGAAAACGATCTCGACTGAGGTCGACCTTCTCCTCGTCGTCTATCTGAGCGTAACCAGTAGGCCTCCACGTCTTCCCCATAGTCGGGATACTCTACTATCGTCGCTACCGGACATGTACGGAAGGAAATTCACTGCCTCTCAACTGGATGGAATCTGCACACTTACGCACTGCTCACGGAAGCCACCTGAGCCCTCCTGAAACGTCGGCGAAAGGAATATCATCGAAAGAACGAGAATGAGGCACTCCGTTGGGGCAGTATCAACTTCATGGCAATGACCCTAGCAACACGGAAGTACTCTCCGCGATGTAGAGGCAGAGTCAAGCTGCGGCTAGGGTTATCAACTTACGTGAAGCACCGGGACGATGCTGAGGCAGCCTCGCTGGAGGCCACTCCCGAACTAGAACACAAAGCTGTCGCTTTCATAACAACAACAGCAGACAGGTGACCGACATCTCATGCGGCTAGACAGCATGGAGGAACTCTAAAGCGTGAGATGCAATAGTGTCAGGACTGGTGATCTCGAACGGGTCTGCCGTGGAGCTGTCCTTCGTATCAAGATCGCCCTCGATGGCCTTGTAGAAGGCATCGATCAGCCTATCATGCAGGGAGTATCTCCTAGCCTCCTTCCTTATCACAGCTTGCAGGAAGGCCACCAGTCGGCCGTAGCACTTACCATACACATTAGGAACTGTGAAGTACTCGTCGTGGTCGGACAGGTCCTTCACGTTGAGCCTGAAAATGGGCCCTTGTGCTAGGTGATGTGGCACGGATGATCTAGCATTGCGGATATGTCAAGACGACAATACTGTACACCGTATGGACACTATTGTCGCCCGGTGAAATTTTCGCTCGCCCATATATCAGTTTGCGGGCATGAAACGGTCACAGTTCTTGGAAAGTGTTCATATCGTCGTAACGAATGGCGTGTTAATGAATCAGGTTGAAACTCACAGTGGTTGAGGCGAAATTAAGTTTTTAGACGACAGTCCGGAGTAATTTGGAGCACTGTGGGTGGAGTCGGGTACACCACTTATCCTTAGGACATCGATTGAAGGGACACAAATCGATGACCCGCCTTCTATGTGTCTGACAGACACATGAGAAGGCGACTGATGCTTGACATCGGTTGACAGTGAGACTCTTGACAGTATGAGAACAGACTGTTCTCACGCTAGCTAGTTTCACTGTGTTTCCCTTTTGAAGTCTTCCTATCGATAAGTTCTTCAGAACCACCCCATTCCTTTGCGGCACCGCATCCCACCTCTCTCCAGTCTGTCCATAGTTTTCACACCATACGTAAGTCCGAGAGGACCCGGCGAGTAATCCCAGATAGCAGTCGCCCTGCTGCCGAGTTGTCGCCCGCAGGAGACAAGGGTCCCACTTCGAGTCACCGTGATGATCTTGCTTCCACATCGCCCACAGGGTTGTAACGAAGGGCTGAACACCGAAAATGGCGCATCTTACGGCGGAGCGATGCTCACGTTATTAATCCAAAGCGTGCTGCCGCCCAACTTTGATATCTTTCTCTTCGGAGATTTCTTTTTCTTGCCAGCCACGCGAGGTTCAGAAGTCCCGGCGGAAATCTGCATTGAAGTCCTCTGATTGTGTTCACCACAAACTGGGGCGGAGTGGAGTGACAGCCGCCCCTATAATTTTATGCTACTTTAGCAGCCATAACCTCTCAGCAGCTCCTCACTCAACTGAACTACATCGTCACAATACCAATTCAGGAAAACGAATCAACGCTTCCTATGAGCCCTTGTCTTTTGATGGAGGCCCGTGCTCACCTGTGGAAGGTTCGGCATCCCCTGCGTCGACTCGTCAGTCCGTTGCCACTCAAGGCCGCGGTTCCCACTCACCCGAACAAGTGCTTTGAATGGTAGGAAGGAGAAGCTCCTCGGGTCACACTGCCAATGTGACTCTCCTCCTTGAGGGGAGTACTCCCGATTCACTTCATACTCTATCACATCTAGCAGACGACTGGGTACGTTACGGCAACTCCCTCGCCACCACTCGAGGACCCAATCTTGGAGTTTATCGCGACAAGAAGGGAGGCCGCTGCTGTTGTCGATCTCGGTGGAGGCAGCAGCCTCGAATACATCCGAGACGTTTCGGGCAGATACAGAGCCGCTGCAAAAACGAGTCAGTCTGTACAGTCGTGGGGCGACTCACTTTGATGCTATGCGGAAGAGCCTGGACTCGGTGGGGTCAATAAGAGAGAGGCTGTAAACGTAATTGGGCGACGGGCAAGTGACCGAACAGGGGTAGCCTCCGTCGCTCTCCTGCCCCTCAACATGCTGCTTCCTGACCGCCACCGCTGTAGGCCTTTTCGGACCCTGATCACGAGATTAGCCGGGCGATACCATAAAGGTTCAACTTACGCGGCGAGGCAGGCTCCCGGTGGCGGAGTGTACAAGCATTGCCGCGACTGACAACCTCAGCAATGAGATGAATGACATCGGGCAGAGAAGAACTGGAGTGATGGTAGCTACTGATGGCTGCCCCAATGCGGTAAGGCGATGCTGAGATGAGAGGTTGATTAAAGTTGATGAAGGACAGGATTCCAGATGACAGAAGCCGAAGGTTGTGTTTTCAATCAGTCATTACGAGGAGCTGATCCCGTTCATATATTACACGGGACACAAATGGTGGAGTTTCTGCGGCCAACTCGAAGGCCCTGAGGTTCTCTGGGCGGGTGTTCCTCGCGATACCACACCTATCGGAACTCTGCTGACTGTGTTGATCTAGACACTGGCATATCTCTCCTCCTAGCGATATCTTCTCCATTCTCGAGTTCCACTATGATAACCTCGGATGGCAAGATGATACCATCCCTGGGAAGGTGGTGCACCACAGAGACAACCACTCAGAGTCGACAGCGACAAACGGAGCACAGTACTCACGCACGCCTCAGGATTGCAGAGGTAAGCATTGGAAGTACTTGTACGACCGGCCACGACCGTGCCACCACAGAACGTCCTAACATCTTAGCGGCGTGAACGCGGCGAAACGACTGTCATCAAAACAGCAACAGGCTAATCGCCCGACAGGATGGCAGCAACACAAAGCTTGATCTCTGTTGTCAACATCAACAACAGGCAGCGACAATCGGCATCACACGTATTGGCGTCACGTGGGCAATGCGTCATGAAGAAGCTCCAGGGCATAGGAGACGAAGGTGTCGGGACTGGTCATCTCAAAACGGTACGACGTGGTCCCACGTTTCGTTCCGAGGTCTTCCTCTATTGCCTTGTAAAAAGCATCGATCATCTCGTCCGATGAAAACATTCCCTTTGTCTCTAGGTATATGGCAGACTGTATGAATGCCGCTATTCTACCGTAACAGCCGCCGTGCACATTAGGCGTTGTGAAGAACTCCATGTATGGGGACAGTGACTTCATTTTTGGCCTGAAAACAGCCACTGAACGAGCGAGCAAAGCGGGACTCTTCGTTACACGCCCCATCTCCTTCCATAGTCTTCACACCACAGGTAAGTTCTTGTTCCATTGAGCAGCCCAAGATGGCAATTATTCAGGGATTTCTCATTTCCTTCGCGTCGGAGCTCGAAGGAAGCATGGGTCCCACACGGAGCCCTCGGGATCGTCGTTCCACTCTTGCCAGATGGCGTTAACGAAAGGCTACGGGAATGGAGGACGGGTCAAGGAGGGTATCTTCTTCAGAGTGCGTTCCTCACGTCTTTCTCCCAGAATTTTTTCTTGGCCTGATGTAATACAACATTCTTCGGCAACTCGTTCTCATCAACAGCGCGTGGGCTTTCAGGGTCGGCGATAACCTGATCTCGATGACCTCGATCGAGGCTTGCACAGCCCGCGGATTTTCCAGGAGCCTGTCGCGGCCTCACCGAATGGCGAGCAGAAACGACAGGATTCCCAGCAGGAGCTCTACTGCCACTTATCGAGAATTCTTTTCAATCCTATGGTAACGCACTCCCACAACCGTTGGCTCAGGACCACTGACCACTGAGTCCGCCGTGAGCAAATAAATCACCTGAGAATGTTCCAGCGGTGAGTGTGTTCCTTCGATCCATTCTCCGCTATGATCCACAAGGAGTTCTTTGAATGGTAGGAAGGAGAAGCTCCTCGGGTCACACTGCCAATGTGACTCTCCTCCTTGAGGGGAGTACTCCCGATTCACTTCATACTCTATCACATCTAGCAGACGACTGGATGTACGTTATGGCAACTCCCTCGCCACCACTCGAGGACCCAATATTGGAGTTTATCACGACAAGAAGAGGGGGCCGCTGCTGTTGTCGATCTCGGAAGAGGCAGCACCCTCGAATACATCCGAGACGTTCTTTGGAGACCACCCATCTGAAAACTTATGGTCAAACACAGAAAATTGCGGTATTGCTGACGGTTATTATCATCAACACTCTCTCCGAGCAAAAATCTTTTGCCAGACTGCGCTACCGACTCAGTAGTACTGAGTTGCCTTATTCAACTACAAGCCCGTCGCGAGCGCCCCGCTGGACCGGCGTGGGCCGGGCCCTCTGCACGAGGACGATTTGATAATTGTCTGTCTGTCGGTGAACTTAGTCAATAACTGTTGACGTTCTGAACTTTCTGCTGATTTCCCAGAGAAAAATCTCGCGATGATAGTACCAACTTTTCCGTAAACTATTTGGCGTCGCGCCTATTTTTCTCTGACGCGGGGAAGAATTTCTCTTTTTCAACCGTGACGGCAACAAAACGATAGCAAGCTTACTGTGGCGACACGCAGGTTAGCTCAGAGCCGCCAGACTCGGCCGTGAGGGATACTCGGCAATGATCGTAATTGATAGAAGGACAGGTAACTGAGCAGGGATAGCCGCCATCCACGCCGCCGTCAGTGCGCTTCTCTTCGTGCAGCAACGGGCTGGGTTGACGTGGAGCCTGACGACGAAGCGAGCGTCCACAACAACGAACTAAAGTAGCTTTCACGTACGTATTTGCCCCTGGTACCAGCGGAATAACCGAAGGTAGGTGTAGTGATGAGTAGAAACCAGGATAGCGTCATGGAGGGACAGGTAGACTATCAAGGCAACTCACAGGAGAAGATACTCTGTTAGATATTGAGGAGGAAAGTCGCATGGTCAATCCAAATTTTTCGGCGACGAGTGGCACTCAGATTTACGAGAGCGTCGAAAGTGTGGAGTTTTGAAGAAGAGAAAAACGCTCATGCTGACGGGCTTGCAGCATCCAAGGTTGAAGCTCGTCTGATTCAGAAAAACACAGCCTCATGAACTTGCCTCAGATCAGACTCACGCGCAGTTTGAAGTCTTGATTCACAGCTGTTCTCGAAGTTGAAGGAAACTTAGGGAGCGTCCAGTAGAAATACGCGAGCGGTTGGAACTTGTGAGGAGGGGGAGGCGTTTGCATCACCCGTCACAGGTTTTACGTTCAACGCACAATGTGCGGCCGATGGGGCAGCTCGTGCCACTGCTGTTGCGTCTCTCACACCAGCAGGCTGGTACCCCGGTCATCATGCTCGCGGCGGCAGGCGTCCGGTAACGGTCCGCCCGACGGTGTACTCGTTTTTTAAGAGGTAACTTGCGGCTGGCGGACTGCGACTGTCAGCTGTAGCTTGGCTGCGGGCATGGTTTGCCTTCGCGTAACTCTCGCTACCCAGGACGCCCGTGGGGTACCGCATCAAGCTATCCCGGGGACCAGAGGCTTTCTGGAATGGACTGGCTGGTTGAACTCAGTCAACGGGATGCAAGACGTCACCGCGCGAAGGGACAATGAGATGTACGCGGAACATAGTCGAATCTTGCTCTCTTGCAATTCCTCAACGCTCTTGTCACACACTTGCGTACAACTTGCGTTCATTTGTCATAAGTCTTCCCTTGAGTATGGTGAAGCACGGCAGATCATTGTCGTGGACGGACCCCTCGGGCAACGTCTACCATTACTATGACAACCCCATGTTTAAGGCCGTCATGTTCGTTCTGCTTCAAGAGCTGTGCGAGCGCTTAGCCTTCTACGGCTTGACCCCTAACCTGCAGACCTTCCTGAAGGAGTACCTCGGTTACACGGACACTACAGCAAACTCCTACATATCCAGCTTCAACGCTATCCTCTACGTGACGCCTTTGATATCGGCTACCCTGGCTGATACCATTTTGGGCGTCTATCTGACAATTCTGATATTCTCGTTGGTCTATTTGTGTGGCTTTGTCCTTCTGACCATTTCGAGTGTTCGTTCCGTGCATCAACCTTGGATGATCCACCTTTCTCTGCTGGCTCTCATCCCTCTCGGTGGAGGTGGTATCAAGAGCTGCGTGAACATCATGGGTGCCCATCAGTTCCACCCTGAGATACACAAGTCGTTGATTACTCGCTACTACACCTACTTCTACGCGTCTATCAACCTCGGGGCTATTGTTGGTGGTATCGTTACACCCATTCTACTCCAGCAGGTGTCGTTCACAGCAAGCTTCCTTTTCCCAACTATTTTCTTTATTATTGCTACCATAATCTTCGTCGCTGGTGGCCTCATGGGTCGATATGTCCGTCCGAAGCCGCAAGGCTCCGCTGTTATCCAAATCTTGAAGGTCGGCCTAGCGTCTATCATGAAGTTGTCTCTGGAGAAGAACAAGCAGTCCAATGGTGGTAAATTCAAAGACGGATTTATTGAGGATGTCAAGGCTCTACTAAGACTCATACCACTCTTCTCCCTAATCATACCATTCGTCATGGCCTACAACAACATGACCACCGCGTTCCTCACTCAAGCACAGAAGATGGACAGGAACACCTTCGGTTGGCAGATCCCTCCGGCCCTGATGCAAAATGTCGACCCTATCGCTGTCGTCGTCATGTCCCTTTTTGTTGATGGTGTTGTCTATCGTCTACTGAGGAAGCACAATAGGATGCCCCCTGTGTTGGGCAGATTCTGCATCGGTTGCTGCTTCGGTGCCATCGCCTTGCTATGCGCTCTCATCGTTGAACTACAAGTCAAAGCAAAGCCAGTGTTCACAGTCTCCATCTGGTGGCAAGTACCACAATTCTGGTTCATCGCGACGGGTGAGATCTTTTCTCATATCGACCTCCTATGAGATCGCCTTCACCCATTCGCCAAGTTCTCTCAAGGCTGTCGCTTCTGCAGTGAACCTTTGCTTCTTTGCAATCTCCGAGCGCTCTCTCAGCGGTGGTATTCGACGTTGCCAAGCCGTGGCTGCCCAACTTCTTGCCCGGATAATCCGACGCCTGAGTCCGTCGCTGGGGCGCACTACGACTACTACTATGCCGTCCTCATCGCTCTATGCGTCTTTGGCGGGCTTGCTTCCTTGTCGTTGTTTCCTTATTTCAATAAAGTTGCTAGGAAGAACGCAGAGCGACAAGCTCAGTCTGATAAGGAACGGCAAGAGCAAGCCTCTTCTGAAGACGCTCTCGAGGGCAAGTAACATTACAACTGTTCCCTCATTTCCAGGTAAATTATCATGGCCCCGAGTCCAGGTCGGGTCGGGTCGCATTTTATATAACTCCTTTGTCTGGAGGCTGTTAAAGGAACGTGATTCCGCCGTGAATTTGTCGTCGTCATCGTCGTGGAGCTCACAGTCTCCTTGTCGTTTTTAGGGTCTGCGTTGAGGCAGTCGGGTGGCAGATTGAGTAGCAGCTAGGATCGTTCGTACCCTCTGAAATAAACTCGTTTGCAGCCGCTTCGGGAGGAGCCTGATACGACAGCCAGCACAGTAGTGGGTGAATGGTCGTGCGGTGCTCCAGCCCCACAGTTGAGAATCCCGTCGGATCATATGGTGAAGTAAGGCGGCAGGTAAGGCGATGGTTGATACGGGTATCTTGCATGCTTCGACCTGTAGAGTATCTTTCGTGCTTCAACCTGTAGGGTATCTCTTGTGCTTCGACCTGTAGGGTATCTTTTGAGCTTCGACCTGTAGGGTATCTTTTGTGCTTCGACCTGTAGGGTATCTTTTGAGCTCCGACCTGTAGGGTATCTTTTGTGCTTCGACCTGTAGGGTATCTTTTGTGCTTCGACCTGTAGGGTATCTTTCGTGCTTCGACCTGTAGGGTATCTTTCGTGCTTCAACCATGAGATGTATTCCACGCTTCACTTTATCTATCAGGTGTAATTCTCGCAGGCATCTAGATCCCCTCTGTCCTTAGCGTATCGCTCTGTAGGAGGAGTTGCTCTTGTCGACCGACGCTCCTATGGAGCTGAGGATCCAGCGCCTCAGCTGTGCTGTTGGGATGCCTCCCAGCTGGCATTACCGTCGCCTTAAACGTTCGCTCAGCCTCGAAGGTGGCTTTCATGTTCTTCCGACCGCACTCTGGAGTATGTGGCGTCGGTCAGGCCGCATTCTCTCGTCCCCATTATGGTGCAGAGTTGGGGTCGTGGTCTTTGCAGAGTGATCCGATAGATACTCATTTTGGGGGTACTGGTCGTCATGCGGTGGAGCCTGCAGAGGCTCATCCTGATGGCTGAGGCAGCTGCACTGGCTGGCCCCTCGACAGGGTGCCCGATGGGAGGAGACGCGAAAGAAAAAAGAGAGTAGAAGGCCATGATTGGGAAAGGGATGCGATTATGAATTCATTGTGTCTGGAAGAATCTTAGGTCGAACCATGCACGATGCAAAATGGTGATGTTTCTATTTATATCGGTGTGAGTTGCGTGACGATATCTAGGGATCTGCAATTGTCTTTCATTATCACCAGCAACAGCAGCTTCCTCTCCTTCTTGTCGTGCTCACTGTTCTTTCCCCTCACCATGCGGACGCGCGTTGACTTGAAGCGAGGCACTGACCAGATGTCAGGCCGCGATAACATCGACTCAGCCGGGAAGAGGTCCTCCAACTGGGATCGTCAGGCCGACCCTGAAGCAGCTGTTGCGGATGTCTCCGAGGGAACCAACCCGTTGACGGGAGCTCCCTACTCTAAACGGTACTATGAGATTCTGGAGAAGAGACAGCAGCTGCCTTGCTGGCGGGAGAAGGTGGACTTCTTGAAGTTGGTGAAGAAATCACAAGTGACTTTGCTGGTCGGCGAGACTGGTTCTGGCAAGACGACGCAGATGCCGCAGTTCCTGCTGGAGGCGGGCTACGCTTCTGATGGAAAAATGGTAAACCGGATCGATACTCGTGAAGGGGTGTTGCATGTTTGCTTTTGTAATTGTCAGATTGCATGCACCCAGCCTCGTCGAGTTGCCGCTATGAGTGTGGCTCAGCGTGTTGCCCAGGAGATGGATGTTACGTTAGGGGAGCAAGTTGGTTTTACTATCAGGTAATAATAGAGGGGAGTTGGTGTAGTTGTGGTAGTAGTGACAATGGCTGGGATAATGTGGAAACAGGGCTGGTGTTGAGGATAATGGCAGCGGTAATGTACTGCGCAACAAATTCTTAGAAAAAACATCACCTGATCGCGTGGACATTGGTAGTGGCAGTAGTCGTGGTAGTGATAGTAGTAGTTAATCGGAGCTCGTACGTTCCCTGATGGAGGTGAGCGCTTACCGAGGGCCTGTCTGAAGTAGTGGTGATGGTAGTGGGCTGCTACTTAGAGTGAGTGATCAGGTTCGAGGACCAGACAGGGCCCAACACCATGCTCAAGTATATGACCGATGGTATGCTCTTACGAGAGGCCCAGCTTGATAACAAGTTGAGTCGCTATAACGTTATCATGCTGGATGAGGCACATGAAAGGACTCTCGCGACTGATGTCCTCTTCGGACTTCTTAAGGAGGTAGGTCCCGGGATCGATTCTCTCCGGGTGCATTTTTATGGCAGATACTTCCCAACCGACCCGACTTGAAGGTCGTGGTCATGAGTGCTACCTTGGAAGCTGAAGCGTTCGGCAAGTACTTCTATAACGCCCCTCTGCTCAAGGTACTTCCAGTACCACTCCTTCCGCAACTCCTAAACGATTGATGCTCAGGTCCCCGGCCGAACCTATCCTGTGGAGATCTTCTACTCTCCGGAGTCGCAAAAGGACTACTTCGAGTCCGCCGTCCAGACTGTAGTTTACATTCATACTGAGGAGCCGGCTGGTAGCGGCGATATATTGCTCTTCCTAACAGGAGAGGAGGTAGTATTCGGTAGATTTGGCGGAGTGGACGAATCCTCTGCTAACGAGCTAGAGGTCGCGGGTTCGATTATCTGGTAGGGTATTTTTGTTAGGAAATTGAGAACGCCTGTAAGCAGCTGCGTACGGCGTCTATGCGTACCATGCGGGAGCACGGAGAGCTTCTAGTGGTGCCACTCTACTCGAGCCTTCCCCCACAACAACAGCAGAAGATCTTCGAGGAGGCCCCTCCGCCCCGATACAAGGGTGGGCCTGCTGGTCGCAAGGTCGTCGTGGCCACCAACGTCGCGGAGACCTCCATCACAATCGACGGCATCGTCTATGTGGTTGATCCGGGATTCTCCAAACAGGTGCGCGGAGCTTTGTTTTTGCTCTCCTAGCCCTTCTGTAACTCGTATCCTTTCGCTCTGTGGTCGGAGGGAACTTGGATCCTGGTCTGACCAGGATGCACTCAGTGGAAGTAGAGAAAACCGCCACCCCTCCCACGAGAGCCGCCGGACAGGCCATTGCGTTATCCTGTTCAGAAAGTGTTCAACCCTCGAACGAGAATGGAGTCCCTGTTGGTGTCCCCCATCTCCCAGGCGTCAGCCCAGCAGAGGGCGGGCCGGGCAGGTCGAACTCGACCCGGCAAGTGCTTCCGTCTCTACACGGAGAATGCGTAGGGCGATCGGAGAGGCGGATGGAAGTGAGGGATCTTGTGTGCTTTCAGTTACGGTGACTTGCAGGCGTCTACCTTCCCCGAGATCCTCCGTTCGAACCTCTCATCCGTCGTTTTGACGTTGAAGAAGCTCGGCATTGACGATCTGGTACTAACTGAGCTGTCGTCGCCAGGAATTGAACCCGCGACCATCTCAGGTCCATTTTGACTTCATGGACCCTCCGGCCCCCGAGACCATGATGCGAGCGTTGGAGACCCTCGTCTACCTAGGAGCGCTCGACGAAGAGGGAGACCTCACCGAGTTCGGCCGGACCATGGCCGACTTCCCAGTAGAGCCGCAGATGGCCGCAGTGCTGTTGCGAAGTGGACGGTAGTATTCCACTTGCAAATTTTATAAATTTGGCAAACATCTTTTGATGGTTTTCGGCGGTTGGGTGGTTTGTTCATCGAAGTAAAGAGCAAGCGGCTCTAGTGTGGTATACCACCGTTTAGATGACGGTGAGAGCTTCCGATCGAGGGCCTACCAGAAGCCCTAACTCGTTCACAATACCAAGTTACGTGGGGTGGGGTCTTCTCAAGTCCGCACCCTGGATAAATACATAAGAAAATATATCTCATCTTGATGGGGTTAATGCGCCTTCGTGAAAGGACTGTAGTCTCACTGTTTGCTTTTGCCGCACTAATGGTCAACTCTCGTTAAGTTGTATCCTTCCTGAGATTCTGACCGGCTCTTAGGCCATGCGTTCGACAGTATATGAAGCTTCAGAGCAGATGCTGTATATGTTAGTTTTACCATAGATCTTGGTCCCCTTACATATTAGTATCAGAATAATATTGTTTTTACATTGTGAATAAGGCCGATTGCTCCCGGAATCCCCGCTCGACGAATGTGACGTCAAGAGGGTTGATGGGATAGCCTTGTCTTGATGATAGCCTTGATGAGGGTTGCCGTGATTCTCGCCACGACGAGATAAAACGTGGCGAGATAAGAGCTTTTCCCTTCCCGCTCGATAATCGTACCCTGTGTGCCCTATCATCAGGTTCCATTGCACAGAGGAGGCTCTCACGATCATAGCGATGTTGTCGGTGCCGCAGTGCTTCTTGAGACCGAAGGAAGTCCAGCAAGAGGCTGATGCTGCTAAGCAGAAGTTCGTACACATGGACGGGGACCACCTTACTCTGATGCAGGCGTAGGGAAAGGAGTGGTATTGGTTTCTGCAGCACGCATGCACATGGCCTGCAGATACGATGCTTATATGGCCTACAAAGTGCAGTGTAACGGCGTGGAGAGGGCGATGTCTCAATGGTGCTGGGACAACTACATCAATGTAATACAGAACCACCGTCACGCGCCACGAAATTACGGGAGCCTTTCTCAGTACCGTACAATGAAGTCGGCGGAGAACGTCCGGGCTCAGCTGAAGAGATTGACGGATCGAGCGGGTCTGAGCGCACCTAGTCTAGCCAGAAATCATCCGGAGTAGGGTCGGGAACTTTGGGCGTCACTTGCTATCTTGCTCTCTCTTGCAGTTTCGCAAATAATGTGAGGAAGTGTATGCTATCTGGATTCTTCATGCAAGTAGCTCACTTGCAGAAGGCCGGTGTTTATCTCACTACTCGTGAGCATCAAGTTGTAATACATGGTCGTGGGTTCGATCCCCTGGGAAGGGCATTTTCCGTCTTTTTATCTCAGGTCATGCTCCATCCGTCTACTGTCATTCAACACAAGCCTGAATGGGTCCTCTACCACGAGTTGGTATTGACCGCCAAGAACTACATCAGGACCGTCATGACGGTAATATCCGGGCGAATCCTGCAGGGGTGGGGATTTCTCTCGAGGATCGCACATGGTATGTATGAAAACTACCAAAGGGGAAGTCTAGTAGGACACAGGAGACTTGGCACGCTTAGGGCAAGCCCGGATGGTAGGCGACTGATGCCACCTTTAATAAGGGGATATCTTCAAACTTAGTCTCATCATTTTCTCTCAGTCCCAGGATAGCGGACGACTAGGCGCCTTTTGCTAGCCTTACTCGTCTATAAATCTCCGCTGATCTCCTGTTCGTTATCGCACTATGAAGATTTCCCTTGTGAGTATCTTTCGTCGCTCAGATCAAGGGAGAATGGCTACTCGAGTTGGCCCCTGGGTATTACAACATTGACGAGTTGCCCAACTCGGAGACCAAGCGTCAACTAGCCCGAATCAAGAAGGGCATGGAGAGGAGACAACATTGATACCTGTTCCTATACTGCTGCTAGGCTCCCTTCTGGGGAGGGCATACTAACGTTTCCACATCCCAGGGAGCGTCGTGTTATCATGCTCTGGTTGACTTCGGTGGAAATAAGTCTGAGTTTGATGTAAGTTTATCTTAGGGTTGAATGTCTACTTAATTGTCGTTTTTGCATGACTCAGTTTTATTATGTAATAGTATTTTATATATGCCCTTCAGTAATATTACTTGAAGGAGTAGTACAATAATAAGCTACTAAGTGAATTGGAGAATGCCATACCAAATTTCCGGTAACTTAAACTTGCAGTGTGTCCTGGGAGTCGCTGCTTCGCTTGAAGTTGGAAAGCCCTGTAAAACCGAGTCTGTATTCTATAAGAAGGTAATAGAGATATTTTGATTGACAATGGTTGGCTCTCGTTAGGTTGTTTTGTTGTTTGTGCAAGAATGGAGATTTTGTCTTCGTCGTCATTGAAGGTCAATCAACGGCGGTCGTCGTCGTCGTCGTCGTCGGCTGATGGGGATCACCATGGCCCGGAGGAGGAGAGCGGCGAGCTGCAGTCGGAAGGGACGCAGACGGCGTCCTCGCCAGACTCCTCGGAATCTGGGAGATCCATCTCGAGTGAGGGAGGGGATTTCGGCGTTAAGAGTCATCGATTCTGGAGGGCCCTCAAGAGGGTGTTTGCGAAGGATAAGATGGATGATGCTTCGACTGATACTAGCAGTACTAAGGAGGAGCCGAAGCAGGAAAATACGAGAGAAACGGACTGATGCCGGGATCGAACCTGCGCCCTTCGATGACGAGTTGAGTATCGGTGATGAGGTGCCATTAGACGATCGGGTGTATGACCCTGATGATATCATATCCTGTCTGTCGGCTTTCTCGAGCTCCGAAGATCCGCCTGCCAAGTGAATCTTGCCCGTGCGCACTCTGGCTCCTCTGCCGCCCTCTGTTCTGTGACCCCTCCTCTACTTTGACCTTCTTCATTTTTCTTCTGCGCCGAATTTAAGTCCCCGCTCGGTGCTAGCGATGATTGACCTGTATGTCGCGACATGTGTCTTGAGACTGGTTGATGATGATACCATTGTGGTCGTGATTTGGGGGAGGAGTGGTACGGATGATACCCCTTCCCCCTGCATCAGAAGGCCGGAAGAATACCCCCATTGATACACGCTGAGTTGTATCGTCTTTAATGGCCAAAGTGCTCGTGTCTGAAGGACAATCGATTTACTTCTGTACTATTTGTTTCTTGCAGCCTTCGACCTTGGATACGCTATCCTTGTACACTTATACTCTTTACAGTCCCCCTTATCGCCTCTCTGTCTTCGGCCAAGATTTTCTGCGATTGCCACGCTTCAACCTCGGGAGCGTCTTGTCTGATACCGATTGTTCAACTGAATGCTGAACTCCCCTTGTGTTGGCGGCTGGATGGTATCATTAGTAACTCTGGTGATTCGAGGGACAGCGCATGAGGATGTAACCTGTCGAGATGAATTGGTGGAAAAGTGGTATGGTAATAAATTGCTAATAAAATCGCCAGTCAGCTGGCACGCGCGTATACGTCGCCTCTTCCCCTGCCAAGTAGTTCACCACCGCCTTCCTTTTCTTCCTTTTATGTGGTCAGCCTCCTTCACGATACAAGTCTTGTCATGCTTGGCATGGGGAGGGGTGTTTGGACTCATGCTCTACTCCAAGATGAAGACCTCCAGAGACTGGCTTCTGGCTCTCTTCGTCTGTTCATTTATGATGTAAGTGGTATCTTAGGTCGATGCTAGGAGTTCATGATGATCTAAGATACGCCAATGCTGATGAGATGTTCTCCAAGTTCCGCTACTATCACCTAGCGAAGGCATGGAAGCCTCAGTTGGTCGCCGAGGCAGCCACCTCGATGCTCGTCGGCTTCGCTGCCACCACCTTTGATGACGTGAGCATCATCATCATCATCATCATCATCCGGTCCGTGAGTACCATCTCTCCGTGTCCAGATACGGGTAGTGGCTCTGATCCCCTGTCTGCTCACCTACGCCCTTCGGCAGAGGGTCACGGGGAACACCTTTACGACGATGTTGGGGTAATAATCAGTGGGAGAGTTTACCTGGCCGTAGAAGCGATAATCGACCCGGTGTTCAGTATCATTTCTTCTACACTCACCCAACGAGGTCGTCGGGACTTGACGTGGCTTGTGATGCGCTTGAAAGCTGACTGAGGCGCCGCGGTCTCAATACCAACAGCCGGGGCTGGAAAATCTCGGAATGTCTTCATACTGGTTCCTTGTTGCATGTAATGGACCTGTAGTATAATAATCATGGTTCGAGGCTTCGATACCTGCAGCACCTGATGGATTGCCTCTGTGCCCACCTCTGTTCGATCGTTACTCGGAGTTGCTCCTCAGGATGGTCACCGGAGAGTATCGTCACTCCCAAGCGACTCTGATAATGATAATGCAACTCATGGGGTCGGTATTCGGCGGAGCGATGCACTACTTACTCATGTATAACACTCACGCAGCAGCTCCCACGCTTGTAATAACTTCGCTCCGCTGTCCGCTGGCTTCCCATCCCCTTCCCCTCTTCAGTCGGGTCCCTTCGTTGCCGTTTTGGTATCAGCAGCCGTGGCGACCCTCCCCGGCCAGGCCCCCTATGCTGGCTCTCTCTCAATCCTCCTGCAGCCCCTCACTGTGAGCTGCTTCGGCTCGTCAACTTGTCTGCATCGTCCGTCCTCAGTTGAACGTTATCGTCAGTCGTCTCACTGTCCAGTGGGCGGGATACCGATCGGAGCTGTTCACAGCAACAGAGGCGGCGCCCGGCGGGATGGTCTTGGGCGATGCCATGTGGACCTCGGGCCTGCTCCTCCTTGCCACTGGTCTCGCTGCGGTCTATCTGATCGCTTCTAAGAATGTTGGACTGGGTAGGTGAACTATTGGAGTGTCGTTCGGAATGTTATGGTATTAGGATTGATGTCGAGCAGCTTCGCAGTTGGCGTCGTCTCCCTTGCTGCACCCACCCAAGGTGCCGTGGCGGCCGCGGTCCTGTACGAGGCGATGCCAAGCCGAGTTGCTGTGACGGTTGCTGGTGAGGTTGAACCTTGCGTAACACGGATGATAAGATTCCTCTCAGATCTCTCGGCTGGTCATCTGCCCTGCTCCTTCCCTATAGCCTTTGCCTCTACCGTTATCGGAGGGGCCTTGGCCGGTCTCTTGTCGAAGGCCCGCGGTGTCCCGGCTGTCGCTGTGGTAAGTGGATCAGCTCCTCTGAAACATCAGGCTCTCTAGTTCTCGAGAACCAGGAAGAATTTGTGTACAAAATTCAGCACAGTGTTGTTGCTCGTTTGGCTACTACTTCAACGGCGACGCATAAGAGACCGCCTCTCAAGAAACAAATAATTATGCCAGGGCGCGAGGAAGGGGCTCCATCATCGTCATCGTAGATACCAACGCCCGATGAGGTCACATTCGAGGCGATAAACTCGGCTTTGATTTCCATCGCCATCGCCGGACGAGTACCACACAAATCGTTAATCGTCGGAGGTAAGGAAGGGCGATTCCTCCTCGACAGCACCCATCTTCCTCAGGTCTCATCTACTACGGCTGCATCCAGGATGGGCGACTCATCCCCACCATCTCGGAGTTGGTCGGCTCCAGCGTGCAGGGTATGTTGTCTGACACTCATCAAGCATACACGAGTAAGGCCGGGCCTCGGGTCTAGACAAATGAAGGTTCGTCAAGAATCGCTTCTTTTCTGGTTGGGGGCCTGTAGAGAGGGCGTCGCCTAGGTTCTGTGATCGGATGGGGATTTTCGTGTTCTTTAGGCCTGCTGTTCAGTCGACTGATGTGGCAATTCTTGGGTGGCCTTATCGGCGCTGGCGTGTATTCCTTCTTGCTCGGCCACATTCAGACTGATGCCGAGCGACTAGCTGATAAGGAGAAGGAGAGGGTGAGGAGGCATGGCTCCTGACGAGATCGCACGTGATTCGGGAATGCGTGATTGGGATCGGTGTCTGTTCAGCTGCGTCAAGAGAAGCATGACAAGGAGAGGGCTGAGGCTGAGGCTGCTAAGAAGAAGGTCGAAGAGTACAAGAAGGGTGCGAAGAAAGACGATAAGAAGAAGCAGTAAAATAATGTCGCTTGCATAAGTTGCTGTGATGATACTGTCGAATGTTTCTCTCTCGAAGGAAGTCCGTGAGGCTGTGTTGTTGTTTTGGAGTTATGACGGTAGATGAACCTCAGTGAGGAGGAGACACGCTGGATGAGTGTTGCACACTAGTTCTTCGCTCGTGATTTGGGCAAGGAGTGGTACGGATGATACTCGAGATATCCTCCATCCGGCGTCAGTCGACCTGCGTCGTCCCTTAGCGGTGGAGCCAACAAGATGTAGAAATTATGAGAAATCGCGTCAGTAGCAAACTCCTCTGCGGAATATATTTTGGAAGCGGCAATAGCACTGGTCAGTTTACATCAAGGCTGCCCTTCCGAAGGCGACAGCGGCAACAGCGCCACGGACGAGCGCTGATTGGACTGCTCGAAAACACCATTGTTAGATTTCCGGTCTTACGCGTCTCCTTTGTTGAAGACGCAACACGCTCGTTGAGAGGATCCTTTCTCCAGTGCATTTCTGTAACGATTATTCTGATACATCAATGGCTGGGAGAATCTACAGCACAATTTTTGTCACGCTAACGACAACACTCTTGCGTGTTGTGGTCAGTAGTCAGGCCGACTTCCGACGCCCGTTGTTGAACCTAGGACGATACAAAATTAAAGATTCTGATAAGACAAAGATCCCCGGGCTGAAGGATCTCCAGATGGAAGTTGGCTTCCTTGGTGGACGGCAAGCTTATCGCAGTCTTCAACTCAATTTCACTCGCGAAGATGGTAAAGTCTATGCTGTTGAGAATGTTAGACTGGCAACGCAAACATTATCGCGTGTGCTGAAGCGAGGAAACGAGAATATTAAACAATGCTGGGCAATGCGTGCAGATAGCCATATCCGCAAGAACACTTCGATGCTTCCGTCACAACAAATGGCGGACGTCAGAGCCGCGTTCCTAGGGCCTCTGTCTAGAGCTCGGCTCACCAGCACTCTCGTATGCCAGAATGATGACGGTACGATAGACCTTGGTTTTTTCAGAGGTAAGAAGGCGCCGGTGTACACCCGAAAACACTTCCTCTTTCGTGAATATGGTTAAAGTAAATGATGATACCATTTTTGGGATGTTGCCTGTGGATGAGGAGACGATCAACTATTCTCTGCTGAACCTAAGCGATGGTGACGTACCCGAGCAACCGACTTCCTTTGGAGAAGTCCTTACGGAATTGGAGGACAACCGAAAGCGGAAGGCTGATGAGGACGATGAAGATGTTGTTGAGGTGCCGTCAGTCACGCCAGATCGTCTAAGGCCCAGCGAGAAGATCTATCGCGGTTCGGAGCAAGGCCAACCTCTCCTAAGATATCCCACAAAATTCGGGGATGTCAAGAATTATCAGCCAGCCCCTAAAAGTGTATAAAAGAACGTCTGTGCATTAGATTATGTAGTTGTTAATCATGTTGCCTGTCACCGAAGCACTGCCTTGTGTCCGGTAGTCGGATAAGCGTATCGAATTTGCTCTGGCATGCCAAAAGATCTTCGATGACGACATTACGACATACAGGCTCAGCGAACTCCGCAGTGTGAAGTGCTTCTTTTCACTAGAATTACTGTTCTATTCCATAAGCTCACATCATAGAGATGACCCTCGCTCTGAGAGCGACGTTTCTTGACTTGAGGAACAGGGCCCATTCAACAGGCTGAACTGATCCCCCACAGAAAGGTGCGTCGGTGCAAGTCCAACTAAACCGTACTGTCGGCGTTGGACTTCAAACTCACACACACTGTCAGCAATTATCGTCGAGTAACCGACTCGAGAAGAATCACAATGGCGCCCTCGGAAGTCGCGGTGAACACGAACAGGTTCTCAAGGCAAACAGCGAGTATTCACTTTTATACATATTTTGTCCCTGTGTTGGAAGGGTGAGTATAGAGAGATTGTCAGCATAGTTTCTGTAGGGCTCCCACGGCGGGAGTGACTACATTAGCTCGTTCACTCTCAGTCGTATGACTGCAACGTGACAGACTTGGCCCGCTCCATACAACTGCCGAGCCGATTAACAGCAAGAGCTACCACAAGGGGCTCGAACGCGATCTATACCTGGTGATGATTACTCGACCCGTCTTGCCGTTGCACTTCAGTTAGCGACCGGTGATGATTCGTGAGAGAGTTCCAACCCTCCACTAAATTACGCAACAGAGTTGATAGTTAACGAAGAAACACGTAAAAGATTGGCAGCCGACAAAGGGTGTCGAAATCAATCAGGCAATCAGATTTTCCGATCGCCTCTGAACAAACGCGTCTTTCGGCGTGACGGCCAATGCGCCAATCACACGCGAAAACCGTCACAAGTCTCCACGTCTGCAACCGAAGTTGGTGAAGACGACAGCTGAGGTACAGCTCTGGTGTGAAGTTCAACTTCTCTCACTGTGTCGTGATCATGACCGAACAAGAATGTTTCAATGGAATTCCACTCCTCTATAAAGAGGTAAAGAGAGTAAAGGGCATAAGACAGGCTACTAGCATCGGCGGCATTATCATCACTCAAGGCTGCTGTCTCATCTCTCGAGGTCGATTCACCAGCAGCAGCAAGCATGCATCGTCGTGTCTCCTCGAAGGCATCCAAGCACCGCAGCATCTCCACATGGACGTCGTCGTTCAACCAGATACGTCGCGAATCTTCACCGTTCGCCAAGCCAGCGAACATTCTCTCGCCAGATCGTCCCAAGGCAATCCCGAGGTCTCTCAGGTGCGGGGCCAAAGCGACCAACAAATCGTGAGATGTGCCCTCCTTCAACGCGCATGCTGTTGTTGCCCCGTAGGCACTCAGCGCCGCAGTCGTGATTTGACCGATGAAAGGTTGAACTTGGAAACACCTCGTGCAAGAGCTCTTCATGAACAGTTTACCGAACACTGACACTTCTGCTTCTGCATCGCCCAATAGCGACGCCCGGCGGTTGGAAATAGCCGAAAGTTCTCGACCGACGCCCTCCCTCTCATCGATCAAGACTAGCTCGGCGTCGAGGGCCAGGCCCACGTTGGCCAGCTGTTGGACTGCGTCCTGAATCTTGTTCGCCGCACACCCGAGGGCGAGAGCAGAGACTTGCTGCAGCCTCGAGATGGCGTAGACGGGGAAGAAAACGCAGGAGAAAATGAAGGCAATACTCATGCCAACGAGATTAAGAGCACAGCGCCACCCGAGGCCCCAAAGGATATCCGCCTGAGGCTCACCGAGAGCCACCGAAGGGGTGAAGGCGACGATCGTCCAGGTCAGGATGAAGACAGAGCCTGCGTAGCTGAGGGCCGTGGCCTTGACGAAACCGCCGATAAAACCGAGAATGATGAGCTCGAGGAAGAAGGCCGCGTGATTGAAGGGGTTGGCCTCGACGCAGATGAGGCCGTAGATGAGAGCGCCTGTGAGACCGACCAGTCGACGGCCCAACTTCAACAGGCATGCTCCGGCAACAGGAAGAACACAGTACGAGGACGCTAAGTAGATCCAGAGGAACTTGCGATCGACGCTGGCGTTGACTTCTCCCCATGGGAAGAGTATGATGATCGCAATGGTCGTCGCTAGAGAGGCCTTTAAGGGAAATAGGAGATGCTCGGCAATTGATGATGCATCATCCTTGAAGAAGGGACGGGACCACCATGTCTTGGCCCAAGACGTAAACTCCTCCCACCATAGCCGGAGGGATTGCCACCAGTGCATCTGAGAATGCATGGACACAGTCAAGTTGCGAGGAGCCTATGGAGCAGTGATAGAGCTGAGCGACATCACCGCTATCGCCGGTATGACCACCAGTAAACGCTACGTCTATAAATTACTAGGCGCCATGAAGACCGCAGCGCAGCTACATAACGTCCATGATGATAACAAAAGCGTGTAACGAGTGGCCCACAGAAGAATCGCTGAAACCACTAAACTGCGCGATAACCCTGTGAACCCCCGGTGGACCTTCCGATGAGCACATCCCCCCCAAGTACCTCCTCGTCATCATCAGCCAACTGCCTCTTCCTCAACTTGGCCGTAGCCAACGAATACTCCTCAGTAAGCTCCGCATATCTCAGGATGGATTCAATAGCGAACTGGAATCTCGTGATACCCTCGGTGTCCAGCGACTTCATCTCCCCCATTTTGATAGACTTCTGCATGGCCATGGAAGCCTCATTAAAACTCTCTTTGCATTTTACCGCTGTCGCCATCAAATTCGGGACCCCGCCTGCGGCCGCTGGAAGCCCTCCCCGAAGCCGCCCGGAAGCACTGCTCGGTTTTGCGAGCGTAACTCGAGTAAATTGGCGGACACCGGTCTCCACAGGCCCTCGACGATGAGCTCGTCGTATGTGCCAGCCGTGATGGACTTCCTCAGGGAATAAAGCGCACTAGCCATGCGCCAGATGATGCTACGGAGCCTATCGTCCTTTAGGTAAGCACTGGCGGCTGCTAGTGACCGGTCATAGTCGACATGGTGGTTGTCAATGGTGTACAGATTCTCCGCACCGCTGACGACGTACGCGCTCAGGACGTCAAAATAATCGGCCGTGGCCGAGTTGAATTTTTGCAGGGGATTTGAAGTTGGTGTTGGCAACCAGTTCAATAGGTGGAGAATGAAAACAGGGAGAAAGCCACAGGTCAAACCATAGGACACCAGAATGGCGTTCCACAGGCCTTCTAGGTAGGGGTGGCCTGTTATCTCAATGGCAATAGGGACGTAAAGAGAAATAATGGCGGTGACGTAGTTGATGACCTCGGAGAGTTTGCAGCCGGCGTCAGGATGGGAGAGGGCTATGAAATAGGTAGAGTGGAAGAGCGATGACCATCGCCCAGACGTGGAAGTATCCAATCTCGAAAGCGGCACAAATAGAAGATACCACTAAGTGCAGGAGGCAGCCCAGACCCGTTGCCAGCCAGGTGCCGACGATACCGCGCAGGAAGAACAGCAAGCAGGCCTTGAAATCAAGGATGGTGTTGAAGCCCGCCCAGATCGGTGGTTCGAGCTGAAAGGATGATGATATAAGTGCCAAACAAGCGACTAGAGGCTTACTAAATAGAACTGGATGTAGCGGTGAGAGATTGGGAATAATGCTGGGATGCCGGCCAATGCACAGGTAACGGCTGTGACTATCGCCTGCATCACTTGGTCAGAGGAAAAGGTATACACCATAGTGATCGCTATTATTATCAACAACAATTTTACAACGTCTGAAGAACAATGCAAAGCTTGGCGGCGTTATGCTTCCATTACCCAAGGGAATACCTAATTGCTACGAATATCGAAGATTTCCTCGCTCGCCCAGCAGCGCAATTATATGCCGTCTGGCAGCGCTACAGCGCAACTAAGCATGCGATCGCCCAAATATCCAGAACTGACAAGGTATTTAAAACGATCAGCTTTGCTAAGTACTCTGAGCTCTAGAGTTCAAACTACTAAGATTCTATTCGGTTTTACACTAGATTGGACTCCAAGGGTCACCGTTCGCTCTATCTCAGTTGCACTACTATCCCTCTTAGTCATTGAATTGTGTTACAAGTCGTCGAGATGTTGCTTAGATCTGGGACGAAACTCTCTAGAAGCGATCGCACTGCTGTGTCGAATGATTCGACAGGTTCTACTGGCGATAAGACTCAAACGTAACGTTTGGGTCAACGGTTGACCATGGCGGTGTCACCTCTTTTGAAGCTGCAACCGGTTGCCAGCCGCCGATAGCTGCGACTGTCTGACTTTCGCTGGCACAACAAAAAGTACTCGGTGTGGAGCCAGCGGGCCCCGACGACACTTGCAACAACACGCTGTGTGCATGAAAACGATCGCGAAGCAAAGCTTCCTCGTAGAAGAACACATGCAGCCGCTGAGTGTACACCAATGAACGCAACAGAGCATGATGAGGAAAACTAACCTCCAAATGCCCATAGTAATCACTATCAATGTGATGGTGCAAATGTAAGATGAAACTGATAGGTAGTAATAAGTCGGCAGCATCGCGTGAATTGGGAAAGGCACTCGTCATCGTCACCATCACCGCTGAATGTACGCAGAGACTCTTCAATGATACAGAAGAAGGAACGAGACAGTGACCACTAATCAGCGCTTTATTTTCATCCAGAAACGCAAAGCTACAACTGAAACGGCCGCCGCAGCCGAATAAAGCGGAACACCCATGCCAAACCTGAGTTGAAAGATACTCACAAGATACGCTTTGAAGGGGTATCTTACATGTCAGCCGCCCAGGCGAGCACCAGAGGCCCCATAAAACCACCGAAATCCTGTGCAGTGCGAAGAAGTGCCAGCGCGCTCGCCCTGGATATTAGAGGATATCATCGCACCGCGTAGACTACAAGATACTCACCTCTCCTTCTCATTCACTGCATCAGCCACCAAAGCCGTTGGGGCGGTTCCCACTAGGGCCGAGCCGACCGCCCAACCACTCAGCGAGCAGTACAACAGAGATGTGGAGCCTGAGTGGGGCGATACTGTTTTAGAGGGAACTCCTTACTTACCCGAAGCTGCTGCTATCGGGAGACCTGCGACCGATGCTGCGACGAGTAGGGACCCCGGGACGATGCACGAGCGGCGAGACACTCGGTCGGATATGTTCCTGACAGCGAGGGCGATGCAGCCGAACGGCGAGTATAGAACTTACGCTGCTGGCTGGCTGAGGAGAGCTCCAGTGGCCGCTAGCGTTGCATAGACGGCGCCAACGCCTCCAGCGGTGAAGGAAAATTGCTCTATCAACAGCAATGGCAGCAGGCACAACTGGCAACCTGAGAATCGGCGAATGAACGAGTTTTTAGGGCGCGGGTTCAATCCCACCAGTCTGCATGAACCAAAACGTGCCCGTGATGAGACTGGCCTGGCGGATGACGGGATGTTCGAGTAATTTACGATAATTCGCCAGAGTCACTCGTATCGGTACGCGGTCTTTTCGGTTCGACTGCAGAGATCTGACGAACAGCAGCACGAATGACCAAATCAGCAGCGGCCGTCCTCCCACCTCTTGTGAGTTTCGGGCAGCATCCTGTGATTCACTGCAGCCACTGCGGCGATCACTGCAGCTGTACCTGAACGCAGCGAATGGGCAGTACAGGTTGAATATTATGTTCAATGAGACCAATTAAAACATCGAAGAAATTGCCGTTAAGATTGTTCGCTCCAACGGTCGATGGTGAAGTGAAGGAATGAACCTGTTGAATTTTTTGTAGAGAAAAGTTCGCTCGTTGGAGCTCCACTGGGTAGCGTCGACAAGCCGTACATGAGAAAACGATGCAAGATCCCACAAAGAATTTCAGAGTCTTTTTTGGTAAGTCTCTGGCTCGCCCAGTCGGTCAGTGAGACTTTCAGCTAGATCCCGTCAACGCAGGGGAGTAAACCGGTTTCTCACCATAAAACGGCACCTGCGTTCCGAAGGCCTCAGCAAGCAAGCCGCCCACTGCTGGTCCAGCCGCGAAGCCAACACCCCAGGCTGCCACAACAGGCGCCATGGTACGAGATCTGTTCTCCTGCACAGAGGCAAGTCAGGGAGGGCAGCCGTGGAAGCCCTACTGGTTCGGATATGTCCGCTAAGTAGAGGTGCGCTCCCGTCATCTGGCCTGCTGAAGATGCGCCACCCAGTAACCGCCAAAACCTACCGAGTGAACGTCGGAAAGTTAGGAATGGTGTGGTATCGAAGGAGCAGCGAAGAGCCACGGCCTACAGGAGCTGGTTGAAGCTCGAAGCGGCTCCCCAGACCGGCCATGCTCATCGCGGAGGCCGCGGCGCCGAACACCAGAAGAGGACGCCGACCAAAGACGTCCGCCAGGATAGAAGTTGGGATTGTGCCTAACATTCAGTAATGGGACATTATCGATCAACTGGGCGAGCGCCAAACATCACGATGTACGCCTTACAAAAAATTCGTGACAGTCCAACTACGGCGATGACTTGACCAAACTGGGCGGTAGAGATGTTGAGGCTCGTTGCCAGCAAGGGAAGGACGGGCTGGACCTGATACGTCGGGGCGATTCCGACGAGTGAAGACAGCTGGACAAAGCAGGCGAGGGTCATCCGGTGCTACTAACAATTATTTACTAATCCTTCATCCGCAGCTGCAACGGTCCTTCCCCACTTACCAGACCGATCGAAATTCCCATCAAACCCGTGGACAGGGCGATAGGCCACACTCGCCGATCAATCGGTGAGTACTTCACAGTTGCTGACTCCTGACAATAGCCGATAATAGGAGACCGTCACCCACGACCCTGTTCTCAATCACTCACTTTCGAATCCTCACGCACCTTCTCCCTCTCCTCCTCCTGACTCGAGGCTCGGAGGTTCTCTCCAATGAGCTGGTCATCCGGCTCGGACGTCGGATCCGCGACCATGCCACGATGAGAGACTCTGAGTAGACACTCAGCAACTGCGAATGGCCTCGTCGAGCCCACCTGCTGGCCACAGGGACTGATACTGATAGGGTGCCTTCGACGTCGAAGGATGAGGCCTTGGCAGCGGTCAAACATGCTGCTGTCGACTCGGAGTCTGTTTTGGTCCGTGGACCTGTTAACAATGAGAGTAGTATGAGAAACAGAGAAGACAACGCTCAAGTGATGATGACCTCAGCACGACCAGGGCAAAATTCCCATCAACGGTTCGCCGTTTGCGACGTTCACAGACTTTCGCATCGATGGAGGCAAAATAGGAGATGGTCCATCGGCCCTCACCGTAGGCTGTCTTCTTTTCAACATCCTCCTCCTCATCGCTCCTCTCCCCGGTCTTCATGCTCACTGATGGCGTGGAGAATTGTCGCCGTTGTGAAAGCCGGAGCACGCCGAGCCGAGCAAGTGGTACGATCGACGACCGGATACTCGCCAGTCCTTGAGGTCTGGTTAATGTTCGACAGATTATCGTCTTGGACATACAAAAAAACTTAAAAGTATCTTTTAGACTCATATTCAGCCAGCATGAAGTTGTCATCAATCAAGTCCAATGGCAGTTGTAACCGAAACAGGCACTCTCGTTACACTAGCAAGACTGTATGTCCGTGTTATATTTACTCATGGTTTGCCTCAGTATCTTCATTGCTTGGACATCCTAAACTCAAGTATCAAGCGTGACACAAACATGCAAAGTCGGACCTCTTTATAGTTGTAAGACTTTTCCATCGCTATTTCCGGTGGCGTGTCTTTCGGGCCTGGTTTATCTAACACGGTGCGTGCATTCAACCATCGCCAGAGCTGCCAACGTCTACTCACAATCAGACCAGTCCGCCACTAGATTGGATCGATCAGGGAAGGGAATTACTGTTCCTGACTGTTTCGCCACTCGGACTGACCAGAAATCCAGGAATAGTAGGATGACCTCCACCCGAGAGGTGGGTCGCGTTTGGTATGGTACGATCGACGACCGCTCCGAGAGGTTCATCGGGATGCTAGTCTCACTAAGCCGTACTAGCGACGGACTTCAAACCCAAATACGGGTCACGAGTATCAGATTGATAAGGTGCCATAGAGCTCTTCAGCAATTTAAGTTGTGAGCAACGACGATACTCAACTATTGTACAGGGACTACTAGCTAGTAAGGCGATAGTACGTCGTGGTCTCGTGGCCTAATGGATAAGGCGTTGGTCTTCGGAACCAAAGATTGTGGGTTCGAGTCCCACCGAGATCGTTTTATCCAGAGGACTACTCACATAATTGTCCATCCTCTGTCCACCTCAAATCCACTCGTGTTGGTTTCTTGAATACCGGATCGAGCAAATTGACATTACTGAGGACAATCACACACCATCAACCCAACAGCCTTCGCCGTCCGCGTCACCCCGACTACAAATCGATCGACCGACGCCCCGAGAATCGCCCTCAGCAGGAACAGACGAAGATATCAAAGACTGGGCTCCTGCCCCTTCATACTGCGGTAATTCTGCTTTTGACAGTTAAGTAACGGGAAAGTGAAACACCAGAATTGTCATCAGGAATGACGCATGAGCTCGAGCTTTCAACCACATCCCCCCCACGTCACTGGAACAGCCATCGTTCTTTCCCTCACCTATAGTGTATCTTCTTCTCGATCTGATAGTCATTCCCATCCTTGTCCTTCATACGCCTCAAGTTGGCTCCTCGCACCTTCACCATGTTACGGCGATAATCTGTCTGACGAGGAGGACGATGACAGTAGGAGCTCATCATCCCGAACACCAGGAACCCGAGACCCGGCGGAATCTTGCATTCTCGCATTTCCCCAACACCTGCAATATCTCCCCCTGCGTCCCCTTGTCCTTGCCACTTATTATCTCCACCATATCGCCCACCCGAACTTTCCACGTTCGAATCAGATGCCTGACATAAACAGATCGTCGCCCTCAATGAGGACTCGAAAAAATACCAACGACAACCACAACAACAACAACAACAACAACAACGACTGTAATTTCTTCCGCTGCACGCCGTCTTCATCTCACACGAGTTAAGCGCCTCTCTCAGTTTCCATCCAATAAGAGGAAGTGAATGAAGTTAATAGATAACAACATCCCCTTCCGAACTTCGCAACTCTCATCCCACTCCGACTTTCACCGGACTGATCCATCCGAAAACGTGGAAGCACGCAACGCCAAAAGAGCGATCAAACCAAGCGAGTGTTGGTAATGGCAGGAGCTTACTTCTGCTGTGCTATTTTAGGCCCCTCCACTGAACCAACAGACACCCTCGTCCGAGCGATCCTGGCACGCTCGATATTGATGATGCTGATGACAACATTCACGCGACACAAAATTATCGCTGAAAACTCGCCACCAATTTATAGATCAACACAAGCATCAAATATCTCGCGGACAAACTCCACTGAAATGGTACAGTCAAGCTACAGAGCAGCAAATCAAAAAAACCTTCCCTGTGCGCTGCAGCGGCGTATCTTTCACGCGGCGGCCTTGGCTGTGGCCTCTTGCTCTTCCGTAAAGAAGCCTTTGAGTGTGAAGGAGAAGCTGACCAGCCCAGCGACGACGCCGAAGGCGATGATGATCTTATCCAGACGATCCGCACGAATCCTCTTCTTGTCATCTTCCATCCTCTTCCCGGGCCGATTGAGGTGGAACAAGGCCGGCAGGATGAATGCCAGTAGCGTACCTACGGACGGGAATGCTTGTTAATCTGCACCTCCAATTCGAAGGCGTGCAATCGCTTCCCGTATCCGGCATCTGTGCGAAAGCGAATTAAACAAGACCCGATGGGAGGTAGGGGCCGTTTGAATTATGTGTCAGTCAGACTGGCGATTATCCGATGCTAAAGCTCCCGAGTTTGGACAATTTCCGCATCTTTCACCTTCTCGTTACACAGTGTGTAGGAATGCACTCGCCAGGAATCGAACCCGCGACCTCCCCTTACAGCAAACACTTCCAATAAGGGACAAATAGAGTCCGAAGTTGGGCACGTTCATACCCATCAACGCTATAAGACCAGTGACAACTACCAAACACGCTCGGAAGACCATCTGATGGCGTCGACCTCCCTCCTCCTGGGCCGCGAAGAACCGCTGCCATTTGTGCTCGATAAGTTGGAACACCGGGAACATCATAATCGGATATGTAAAAAAGATACCCAGACAGTAGAACAATCGCAGAAACTGAAAAACCACGACGAAAAATAATAAAAGTTGAAACTAGAAAAACAGAAAATTTTCAAATTTTTTTTAACTCGCTAGGAAAAATCGTTTCACGAATTTTCCGTTTTCTTCTCCATGCAAAGGTGGCGGTTCGTATCAATCACTGCGAGAAATCACAAGATCAGCACGCTGCGCATGATCGCATCTAAAGCTTCACCGTCTGGCGGATTATACTGGTAAGCTATTCTGATACTAGGGGTCGGCGGTGCCAGCAAAAATTCCTGTATTTCGTGAAAATTCTCTGGAAAAATCGGAAAATTCCGAAAACTTACAGAAGTTAGTTTATGCACAGGAAGATTGAAAGTGATCATGGACTTGGTATCGGGGCCATAGGATATATAACAAGTAACGCCAAATATGATAAAACCACCTGAGAAAGCGTTGAGGAAGAGCAAGTGAGAGCAAGATTTCAAGATTCCCGCGCTTACTGGTGATACAAATCATGATGATCTTGAGAAGATGCGGTAGTTTATCAGGCTCCTTCATGCTCTGCTGTATTGGGAGTACCAATCCAATGCCTTCGAACGAGAAGACCGCCAGGCCGAAAAATACGGGGTACCTGAAAAGGCAATTTCGTGGCGCGGTGAACTTTATTACGTTCCTATGAAGGTCATTGAGACGGGAGTAAAAACGAGTGAAAAATTCCGTTCATGGATGTTTTTACTCATATACTAAGAGCACCCAAATCGCTTACTCTGGCAAGTTGACGGCGTGTAGTTTTGAGAAGTCGGCGAAGGGCAAGTGGGCAACTGCGCAGTAGAACACCCACAAGATTCCAGCCTGAAGAGAACGAAAGAGGGGGAATTTCGTGGCGCAGTGACAAAAATATCGTCCTCTGTCGGAAGTGGAACTTACGATAAGCGCTAAGTTCGCCATCAGTGTTGGAATCTTCAATGCCTTCAGATTCCTCAGCCACGCTATCGGTATCAACAACAGCACGCAACCTGACTCAAACAGGACGTTTTTACCCAAGAAAAAACATCACAGAAGCGCAGGAAACCAGCATCCTTCAGTTGATCACCAGCAGTCAATAAACTCTTCAAAAATATTCAGAAACTCCTACGACTCCCACTTCCATCCACAACCTCGCAAAAAAACCAACAGAAATTTCTCCACAAAACCCGAAAACAATGCAAAATTCTAGGCACGATCAAAATTTCTTCTTCTGAAAACCGCGAGAAAAATCGACCATCGCTTCTCTCGACAAGCCCCCAAAATTCAGGCCACCTCCCAGCGCCCCGTCAAACTCACATACGGCTACTGCTCGTTGTGATACAAAGCCACTGCCCGTTTCATGTTTGATGACATCAGACAAATTGGCGGCGATGAAAATTATATACGCCACGCAGAATCCCATCTGTGACGCCAACAGTGAGTAATCGACGACCACTTTACCCCATCGCCCAATAACCTGCCGAAAATTACAGCGGAGCGATGCAAAATCGCCAAACACCGCCACCAACAAGCCTTACGTATTTTCCAAGCATACCAAATGACAGTCTTTGAGGTGCGGTCGTTTTCCCTCCAGCGGAAGACTCCTGTGCAACTGCAACCTGCGAGCGACACCGAGGCCTCGATAGAGGTACAAAAGCGGGAGAGGGAAATTGAATATTTACTAGTACTCATAAGGTTACGATTTTTATGGTATGGAATTGGTGTTACGTGAACCAGTACAGCGACAAGCGTAAATACAAGTCAGACTCATATCGTACTTTCGTATCGGGATTCGATTTCAGAACGATTCACGAAAAATGTGGTACTCGCCGATAGGTAAATATATTCAATATTCTGGCAAGTAGCTATACGTTCACAAGCCCAACATGATCTACTATGAAAGCCCCCGCCAGGGATCGAACCTAGGACCTTCCGCTTACCAGTCGACTAGTCTCCAAGAGGAGCTGCATACAATGATGAGCTATGATCGCTATTATGGCCAGTCCCACAGGACCGCCCACATACCCTCCTTTCATCATGGCGAACGGCAACGACAATACACCTGAACGTGTCCTCAATACCAACACATCCGGGACGCACAACGTCAGTTCAAAATTTCTTGACAAAACGCCAAACGAACGCACCCAAAATATTAACCAGAATCTTTCAACCGTCAAGCATATATCAAATGGTCTTCGATCGAGGCTCAATTCCAACAGACATAAACAGTCGCCCATCCTTCACCCATTTATTACCAATCCCAATGAACGATTTTACCAGGGCGAAAACAGCCCCTACTACTCCTTGTTGTTTACTGACAACCGCACTCGAGCCTTGTCCCCAACCACCGCCTTTCACCACACGGTTTGGATCCGCCTATCAAGAACGACGAGAATTGTCAAAATACCAAAAATAGCATAATTTCCTTCAGAAAAAAGCCGCAATTTTCCGGAAAAGACAGAAAGTGACGAGAGCAGAAAAACATAATTTCCCTCGTATAAAACGCCGTTGATTTCACGGGAAACATCATGGCGAGATTAGTTCATTACTGATAGTGAGAGGCCGAAATAAATCCAGCTTCGAAAAGCAGTACCACATTTCGAGCGATTCCCATCACTAACTACCTGCTCATTCTCATCGCCCTCCTCTTCTTCTTCGTCATCATCGTCTGTATCAGTACTTGCCTCCTCCTGCGGACTCCCTTCTGGCGGAGTGCTTGGGCTTCCTCGGCCTATTGCGAAATTGAGCAAATTGTATCTAACAAAAGGACCCCGGTTCTATCCCGGCAGAATGCGTTTCAACTCTACGAGGCCTAGCGTACCAATCACAATAAAAGAACTTCCGCAACAACCCAGTCGCAATGTTGACTCAGCGCAGTTGCAAAGGCCGTAACGGTACCAAGTCCAACGGTGTGGGAATGCAGGAAAATACCTCCCAATCCACCGGCGCAGTTCTGTCCACATTTCTCTTGCTTTGACTACAACACATGAAGATGATGGCATCAACCAAAACTTCATAATTTCCACTTCTTAAAAACCCCGCGTAGTATTTCTGAGCTTTGAGGGACCAAAAACGTGAGTAGCTTATTACACTCGTTCGAACAGAGTCTGCTCCCCTTCCTGTGGTGAGGGTGGTCGATACCTCCGGACCGTCGGACTCTTCCGTACCCTCGCTTCTGAACACAAAACCGACCCATGCGATCTGATCCCTACCAACTGAACCAACTAAAGTTTCAAAAGAATCATGAAAACCCACGAGATGCAAGATAATCATTATAATCCGAAATCTTCACGAACGATGTCGCCCAGTGTATCGCATTTCCACCGACGCTCAGTTTTCCCACGAAAATGGGAATCATTTCCGTCCCTACGAACAACACTGATACTAAGACGACATATCCATAGTACTTGCTGTACTGGTAAGCCGAAAAAATTATTTTCAATCATCATATTCAGTACGGAAGCTTTCTGCGCGCAAGATCGGGTGACCCGCGGCGGCAAAACAGATGCAGGTCGTAATTTCAACGTAGACAGTTTTCCTGGTCTCCGCTCACTCCGTCACGCATTACGTTATCATACACATGATGCCCTCCCCTCCATATTACCGAGGGCCGCTGTGGCGTCGCCACCGTCTCGGAATTGATTTCTCCCAGCTCAATATCTCCCGGCTGGTCCGATGCTCCCGCCTGAATACAGATCACCGCATAGACTTAGGAAATCCATCCGACGTCTTTGAGTTAAAAAATGTGCAACTCCGCCCCACAAAAATGAAGAAAATATCCATCCATATGCAAAAATATGAGAAAAACCAAAACGTTCAAAAAACGTCCAAAAAAAGTCCACGGAAATATCTTCCTTAGAAGAAGAAGCTTACGTACGGAAGCTCAGGTAAAAACAGTTATAGACAGGAGATCTAAATGAAAACCTCCTTCGAGTCTTCAGGGACAGCGGCAAGAGTATTCCATCACCGATCTACTTTCGGCCCTCATCGACCTAGAGATTCCTTCAAATATGGCCATCAGTTGCGTCAATTGTAACTATGCAGTTTCGGAAGTGGACGAGGCTCGCGAACTACAGCACTTCCACTCGAGTCCTCCAAGCGCTCCTTCTTGAACCCTTCAGTCACACACGGTAACTCTGCCGGAAGAAATTTTGAGGGGAATCTCCCTTTAACTACAAATGCTCAACCGAAAGACAAATTGATGAGAGAATACACGTGAGCTCGTCTCTCGCCTCAGGAGCATCCGTGTGGGACCATCGGAAGCCGCATGAGACAGAGATCGCGCAAAATCCACCAACCGCTAATTGGACTACGCCGGAAAACGACGCTGTACCAGGCCAAAGATAGAAATCTCGCCAAGTGGACAGGCAGGGCCCTTCAAATTCGACCCAGCAGCTCTTCCTTAAAGGAGTCAGCGAGGAGTTTGGTGACGACAACAAACCCGGCAGAAGTCACCCCACCCCCGATCCCAGTTAAACTGACCAGCATCAGCATTACCTCTCCCTCATCCTCTTGCCGCGACTTGTCTTCTGTCTGTCGATGTCCCGGTGACGTGTCCATTACTGAGCTAACACAACCACAGCACACTCCCTCACCACCCCCACAACCAACTCGACAATACCCGAACGTTACTTTGCCCGACAGGACACTAAAAGCCTTTCAGTATGATCAGAAAAATCATAATAATCCCCACGACTATCACATAAAATCAAAGCAAACCCGCACCATTCGCCTGCGGCGAAAGAAGGCAATCCTGGCCAGAGATGTCACCCATGATGATTATAACACTGGTAAACTAAACTCCCTAGGACAACTACATAGCCAGAAATGGGTAGACGAAGAAGTGGTAGTATTAATAACAACCTTTACTCAACCAAGGGTTCAATGCCCTGATAAGTGCCTAGGATTAGCCCGAACAATCCTAGGCAGAAACATGCTGGTAGTAATACGTAGAATAGGAACCTTTGCGATAGCGTTTGTGATGGTACCAAGGAGCCATTATCATTACCTTTACCCTTAGCAACACTCATATGAGACAACCAGAAAAAGAAAGTGACGGGAAAGATGATCTGCAGGAACATAACAATAGTCGAACCAACCAGATTAAACAGAGTACCGAAGCCCGGTACGAAGATAGCAAGGCATGTACAACCCGCAAGGACCAAGGTCCGGCAGGCCAGTCGAATGACCCTTGGCAAACTCCGCTTAGCAAGGACTTCGGCGTAGGCTTCCGCCCCTCGACCCAAAGGCGTGAACAGGACCAGTAAATGGGCCGCTGAGACGACTGCGATTGCGATCTGTACAACATAGTTAACAGCGTCATCTGGCCCTGCCGACGCTGCAACCGCATCGACGATGGAGCCATAGCCCAGCATATCGACACCCCAACCAGCGTAGCCGGCGAAACCGATACTACCGAATAAAACGGAGATGATAGTGAACGCCCACATAGCCACTTTGGGGAACTTCCGTGGGTCCTTCATCTCGTCGATGAGCTCAGGGATCACCGGGGCGCAGGTGAAACTGTTCATGAAATTGGTGAAGGCCAGGCCAAGTCCACTGACGCTGTGAGGGACCAGGGAGTGGACGTGGGTGTCGTCGCTTGCCGCCTCTCGAACGCCCGCTACGATGACAAATATCGTGGCCAGGACAGTAGCAGCAACGCCTATGGCAGAAACGACGCCAATCTGGCTCATACTAGGCAACCAGGAGAGGGGCGCGATAACACCTACAAATATGAGAATCCAAGGAACTCGACCCAGGGATGGTACGAGATTGGTCATGGTATCGCCCATCAGAATGATCATCAAAGAACAGATACAGAAGATACCGCCGTACAGACAGACTGCCACTGCAACTTGACCAGGAATGCCGAAGCAGCGGCGTCCGATAGCCTCGTACGACTCGAACCTGGTGCCATCGGGGTTCATATACATACACCGCCACAGCAAGCACATCATAAAGTGCGTCAAAATCCAGGCCAAAAGAAGCAGCAACGGGCCGACCACCCAGCCTGCCAAGGCAACAGCGTTAGGCAAGGCCAGGACGCCAACGCCGACTGCTGTCATGACCAGATTCGCTGTGGCTCGCAGGGTTGAACAGCCATCTTTGTTGATGACGAACTTGGTTGGCAGGTCGTCGTCGTTATCAATAAGAAATGTCATAATATGATGATGATGGAACACTGAGAACGAATACTACTTTCTTGAGAAAAAAACCAAAATCAATCGTAAAGGCAGCATTCGGCTGAGAAACAACTTACACCGTGAAATCAAACACCACCACAACATCCCGATTTTAAGGTGATGATAAGGTATGAACTCCGTGCCTTCGTCGGTGCTGTGATCTCCGCGCTATTTGCTGTAGCAATGAACTCAAGGCAGCGGTCGGGAGAAGCATGGTTCCCCAGAAATTGGCCGGGCGCGTAATCGATAGAGACACGACCAAACAGTAAAAGGACTTCTAGCGGACTCCCCTTCCCGCTACTACTGCGATGCCAGAGCATCGATCGCTTGATAGGTCCCCAAGACTAATCCGAAGAGACCTAGGAGAATACATAATACGACTACCGTTACATGAATCTTATATTGCAAGTTCGACCTAAACGGCAGAGGTATGCCTTTCTTCGAACCAAGATATAACAATCTCAGGAAAAATGAGCTCGGAAAAAGAATTTGCAAAAACATTACGATTGTTGATCCCACGAGGTTGAACAGAGAACCGAAACCCGGTACTTGGATGACCGGAGCGCAGGTTAAACTATTCATAAAATTAGTAAAGGCAAGACCGAGCCGTTGGGTAAGGCTAATACGCCAACACCAACAGCCGTCATGACGATGTTAGCAACGCCTCGGTAGTCCGAGCAACCCTGAGGGTTCACGACCATGTCTGCGGCATAGAGTGAAGGCCTTGCTTCGAGCTCGCCTTTCATCGTAAAGGAAAAGTCCTGTGGGAACGGTCCGACCACTACTCTACGATACTCATGTGTTTGCACTCGCATCCAAGCGGAAGTTGCGGAGGAATTCCTGCCTGGCGACCCTCGTCAAGAGGGAGGAATGGGGGGGCGCAAAAATCAACATCGGACCCGACAAAAGTGTGTCCGGCTGTCGCGGTACTGCATGAGACTTAGGACCCCTAAGTTAGGGCACAAGTCATTCGCTTGTTGAGGTTACTCAAAATTATGAGAAACTCATCAAGCGGACGCCTTGTGAGCGAATACCACCATCTCTTCTTTGCTTCTCAGCACGGCCTGGCATCTCGCTAGCCCAGAGGATTGGTATTGGGTTTATAAGCTACATAAGAACTGCGAGGGTTTGATCTCTTCTCGGGATTTAACAAAACCCTTCTGCGGTACTCGGGACACACCCGGCCGGCACCGGCCAGCCGAGTATAGGAGTATCGGTAGTAGGCAATTTGCACGCGCAACGCGAAACCGATTCGCCACCGAACGCGCACTCCGTTTGCACGCAAGCACACAACTGTCTCTGTCAGATGGAGTTGTGAAGGGGTTGGTTAGAGGGTTAGTTTGAGAAGCCGGATATTTACTTCAACCACGGAGTTTGGGTAAGCGCAGCAGATGGCTAGACCGAACCACCGAATAGCAACCTGCGGCCCGTAAACCTGGCACCAGAGTCCATCCCGACGGGAGGCTCACGTCCAGTACCGCGACAAGGCTGCGAGCTGTGGTGAGGTATGCAAGCCAGTTCTGCGAGATGATGGCGAGTCTTACAGCTAGACGCCGACTCGCCCATCACCTCCACCGTGGCGTCACGCCACTGACGTGAGAGGATGAGCCGAAAACTTGGCTCACGGCCTCAGGCCGAGTAGCCAACTACTACCGAAAGAAGCCCGAGGAGACATGAGCAAGAGAATCGGAGCGTCACGTTTTTAGGTATTAGACACCAGCACAGGCCCCCTGTGCGGGTCAAACCTCAGCACGTGGCCACAGTCACTGTGGCACAGTGGAGTCCATAACATAATGAATTGAATGCCAGATTTATGTATCGGTATCTAGGTCGCTGTTTGAGTCCAGGGTCCCGTTAGCGTCCTCCATACGCGATGCCGGGTTCTAGAACAGCCGGCGTCACACTGGTTGAGTACCTAAGCAGGTCAATACGAGTAGGCAGAAAAGTGAGTATAAGGAGAATCAATGCGTGTGCGAAAATTCTGATTCTGTGTTCTTCCTTTTGAGTGTTCGTGAGTGTAGGGAAATATGTCTCGCCTCCTCTGAACACTGTTCGTATATTCGGAACTTGGAGCATAATAACATGCTGCTCAAGTACACAAACCCGCCACAACCTGAGAAAAGCACTGTGGTCTCTAAAAAGAGCTCCGCGCTAAAATGTAAAAACTCACTCTCAGATTATACCATTCGGCACTACTGCGCTTCCGTACAAAGCACAGTGTGCTTGGCACACTATGCTTTGTATAAAACTCCTTGCGGTTCCGTATGCAGAGCAGCGCTATCATGCAATCGCAGCTGCCATTATGTGCATCGACAAGACAGCAGCAAGGAAAGATCAACTGCTATCCGTACGGGCAGGAACCAGAAACAGCGAACTTCGCCATTGTTCTGTTTTCAGTATGACCGGGCCCGTCGCCGACGTGACGTCGGTACCAGAAGGATTCTGGCCCGTAGTTCGCACTGGGGCAGCAGAAGAGGGGAATTTTTACTACCATTCCGCCTCGTAGGCTCAGCTATTTTGAGACCCAGCATGCCCTTCAACAAGCCGTTCTCGTGGACAGATCGAACCGGTAACACTTATCACTACTATGAGAACCCCATATGGGTGGCCTGTACTTTCATACTCATGCAGGAGTTCTGTGAGAGGCTGGCATTCTATGGACTCATTTCGAACCTTCAACTCTTTCTCAAGGAGTATCTTCATTACGAGGATGCGCAAGCTGACGCTTATGTCTCCATTTTCGTTGCCATCCTGTATGTAACCCCTCTTCTAGCCGGCATCATAGCCGACACGCTTGCCGGGGTCTACTACACCATTCTTGGCTTCTCATTGCTCTACATGCTGGGCCTTGTCATTCTCACTTTATCGTCTATTCGCACAGTCACCGAGCCCTGAATGGCGCACTTGTCCTTGCTCGGGCTCATCACGGTCGGTGCGGGTGGTATCAAGAGCTGCGTCAACGTGATGGGAGCTCAGCAAATGCATCCTGATGAGCATAAGGAACTGATAACTAACTTTTTCACATACTTTTTCGCCTCAATCAATCTGGGTGCCATCATTGGGGGAATCGTTACCCCGATCCTGCTACAGCAGATCAACTTCACGACAAGCTTTGTCTTCATTCTGGCCTGCTTCGTGCTGGCTACCGTAGTCTTTGTTTTTGGTGATTACATGAACCGCTACGTGAAGGCTAAGCCTCAAGGGTCTGCCGTGTTACAGATTTGTAAGGTTGTTGTATACTCCTTTGCTCGATGCTCAGTAGAGAAGAACAAGGAGAGCCAGGAAGGAAAATTCAAGGATGACTTCATCGAAGACGCCAAAGTCTTTTTTCATTTGCTCCCTCTACTTGCCTTGGTCATCCCCTTTCAACATGGTGTGCGCTAACATGACTACTGCCTTCCTAACACAGGCCTTCAAGATGGATCGTAACACCTTTGGTTGGACCATGCCAGCAGCTCTGATGCGGAATGTGGACCCCATCGCGGTCGTGGTAATCTCTGTGTTGTTAGACCGACTCCTCTATCCATGCCTGCGCAGGCATAGCAAAATGCCTTCTGTATTAGTTCGGTTTTTCATTGGCACTCTGCTTGGGCGCATTGGCACTACTTTGCGCCCTTATCGTGGAGTATGTGATCATGGCGCATCCCCTATTCACCGTTTCAATATGGTGGCAAGTTCCCCAATTTGTTTCCATAGCCGCTGGTGAGATTTTCCTCATCTCAACGAGCTACGAGGTTGCCTTCACTCATGCCCCGCCGGAGCTCAAGGCTGTCGCGTCTGCTGTGAACCTCTGCTTCATGGCCATCGCCAATAGTCTCTCCGCGGCGGTTTTCCAAGCTGCGTCCCCTTGGCTCCCAAACTTTGATTTTGAGGAACCCGAAGAGTCCATGGTCGGCTCGCATTACGATTACTACTACTATTTCCTCATTGGCTTATCCCTAGTCGGAGCTATTTGCTGTCTGCTCATGATACCCTTCTACCGTAGAGTCTACGCCGCTGCTATCATTCGTCAAAAATCTGGAGTCCCTCCAGTGGAGTGTCGCTAGTGGCCCAACAGTTGAGAATTTGACAGTGCTCGCACAAAAAGTGAACAATGCCGACCATTACGTGCAGTCTACCTTCGTCATTGTCGTCGTCCTTGGTGTGATATATCAGCGGAATATTTATACCAACTTTTCTGTAACAATCGATCACTTTAATGTCGCATGTCTGTTGGTCAATGCTTCGGGGGAAGCGCGCTGCGGTTCATCTGAGATGACTCATCTCGGTGGCTCTCGTTCAAGGGTCGCATTAATGCGTATGTCGCGTCAACTCCCATTTGAACTGTTGGTGTACTCCTTCCACCGGCTGAAGATAGCCAGGACTCCTGGCCCAGGAGCTTCGTACCATCTCCGCAGGGGTCTCAACTCGAGTCCCCAACGTGGAGGGTTGCTCTTTGGAGCGAACCTAAGTACCGGTTACGAAGTAGGGGCATTTACTTCGAAGACAGAGACAATAGCACAGTCAGGTTCGCGAACCTCTTCTGAGCTCTGCGGAGGCTAGTTGGTTGAGTGCTTCAACCGCTACTCTGAGACAGAGTCTCTGTCTACAAGGTACAGAATCTTGTTTGTTGCAGTTGATTTCAATCTAAACCCTTCCAGCCCACACCTGTGTTGGAGGCTCTGGGACGGTTGCACGTCGTTCAGGTCTCGCGGGCTGATCGCATCGGCAGGATACAGGTTAGAGCACAGTATGGCCCGCCCTGAATCTTGCTGAGGTCTACGATGACACCGCCTCCTGTTCACCCGAACTTTGCAGGTATGGCGGAGTCTCACGAACTATTAGTTCGGAACTAATAGTGTTACTTGACGATGTGATTGAAGGTTTAGTCCAGGTTATCGGGCTATGCTTCTTATCGACAATTGCAGTATACAATAACCTGATACCTCTTGGTGTGTGATGCTTCTCGTCACTATTCAGACTTCGCACTTGTGAGTCATAGCCTATGAGTCATAGCAGTTTATGGTGTACGCATTGATGCGGCATCAATGATGCCCTCGCGGGTAGTGGCACCATCCAAGTTATCCCTGCGGAGAAGTCCACTGCAGCGGCTCCCACTAATACCCGCTCGGATCAATGAACTAGCGATCATTAAAGACTTCAAGCGGCCTGCTTTCCACACGACCGTCCTCAATCTTGCTACCCTCCATTTGAGCTGTGAGAGTTTGACTGGGCTCCGCCTCATGAACGCGACTCCGCCTAAGCAGTCAAAGATAGACAGAAAGACAGGTGACGCACACATTGTGTGCCACACAACCTGTGCGTGAGACCCACTATCGGCCATCCATCAAACCACATGAGCTTGCAATCCGGCACCGGCTCTGCCTCTAGTGAGAACTTAGCCGGTTTCACTGCCATCCTGTGGATTCCTGATCTTCAAGAAGCTTTCTCTGGATTACGACGACTCTGGCGTTCACGCGTTCACGAAAGTTTTGGTTATATCGGGTATCTTACTTTTCAGAACCTTCTCTTCATGGCTATGCCTCCCTAACGAGACCTCACTTTTCTCACCAATCGTGAGTCACGACAGTGGTTATTTGACATGGTTTTTGCTGTGGTCCCTAGCTTCAACTTTTATTATCTGCTCGGTTCACTTTGGGGTTTGCTGGCCGCCACCTGTGCTTTATCATCGGTGAGCATGACATTAACCGAGACTTTATGAATTACCAATTCGAGCTCCTCCATCGCAAATCGTTCATCAATTTTCCATGGCTTTTCGCGTTCACCCCGTCCGATTTCGAAATTTTCGACTTGAAAATGTAAATAGTTTTCGTGATTCGCATGATGTTCAGCTAAGCCATAAACTCGAGGCTTCGACGAGACGAAAAAGGATGGTTACCCAGAAATTGGTCAGTTGCAAAATTGAAGTGAGCGACGACCAAACGGTCAACCAGTGGTCAAAATACCACTTTCGAGCTACTTAGATGCCAAAGCATCGATCGCTTGATAGGTCCCCAGGACTAATCCGAAGAGACCTAGGAGAATACATAATACGACTACCGTTACATGAATCTTATATTGCAAGTTCGACCTAAACGGCAGAGGTATGCCTTCTTTCGAACCAAGATATAACAATCTCAGGAAAAATGAGCTCGGAAAAAGAATTTGCAAAAACATTACGATTGTTGATCCCACGAGGTTGAACAGCGAACCGAAACCCGGGACCAGAAGGGCCAAGCCCATAGCAGCCAGAAAAACAACACTTCTTCCGGTCGGTAGTATCGTCCAGTGCATCGTATTGTTTTTGAGGAAACATGACAGAGCCCGATCGCTCGCCTTCCCGAGCGGAGCGAATAATACCAAGAGATGACTGAATGATACAATTAGTATCGAAATCTGTACGACGTAGTTAACCCAATCGCCTTCCCCTGCTGACGATGCCACAGCGTCGACGATCAGGTCGAATTTGAGCATGTCAATACCCCAGCCAGCGTATCCAGCGAACCCAATGCTGCCAAAAACCACGGTTACGATAAGAAAAGACCACATGGCAACTCGAGGGAAATTGGCCGGATTCTTCATCTCGGCTATCAACCCTGGGGCAACAGGGGCACATGTAAAACTATTCATGAAATTAGTAAAGGCAAGACCGAGCCCACCAATACCCTGTGGGCCCAATACGTGTTCATGATCATCGGGACCGGCTGCTTCCCGGGCACCGGCTATGATCACAGAAATTGCAACGACTGTTGTTGCGGCTACACCTAATGCAGCGACGACACCCACGCGCTTGAAGGTCGGCAACCAGGCGAAGGGCAACATCAATGCCACGGAAATGACAATCCACAGTGAACGGCTCAAACTCGGGGCTAGATTGTGAAGAGAACTACCGAGAAGTATCATGATCAGAGAACAGATACAAAAGATACCGCCATAAAGACAAACTGCTACCGCAACTTGACCGACTCGTCCGAAACAGGCCCGACCGACTTCCTCGTAAGACTGCATTTGCTTCCGGGAAGGGTTCATGAAGAGACACTTCCACAACAAACACGTTTGGAAATGTGTTAACGCCCAGGACAGTACTAATAATAACGGGGCGGCAATCCACCCACCGAAAGCAACGGCGTTGGGTAAGGCTAATACGCCAACACCAACAGCGAACATAACGATGTTAGCAACGCCTCGGTAGTCCGAGCAACCCTGAGGGTTCACGACCATGTCCGCGGCATAGAGTGAAGGCCTTGCTTCGAGCTCGCCTTTCATCGTAAAGGAAAAGTCCTGTGGGAACGGTCCGACCACTACTCTACGATACTCATGTGTTGCACTCGCATCCAAGCGGAAGTTGCGGAGGAATTCCTGCCTGGCGACCCTCGTCAAGAGGGAGGAATGGGGGGGGGCTCAAAAAACCAGCATCGCCCCCGAAAACACAGCGCGTATTTCATAGGAGCCTTCCCTTAAGATTTCCAGTCCGGTAACCAAACTTTGGTTTTTAAGATCTAACCGTGGGATGTTTCACTGAGGCGCAAAACCTCTGGTCTCCGAGAAGGGGCTTGGCGCGGCACTCAACCGGCGTCTCAAAGGTCAACAGGACCTCACGACAGCAGATACCTTATCTGAGATACCACAAATGGCCATCGTGGTTCGACAGGCACAAGTTGCCTCTCCAGGACCTCGGTGGAAAGAATGAGAGCGCCGGGAGGACGACACCTGTCGAATCGAACCGTCACCGAGCACGTGACGGCTCGAGCCGGTGCTGAGGGCACTAGCTTGCCAGCGTGGGAGGGACAACCGGGACACTAGGTGTCCCGCTGCGCTCCCAACTTAACATAGCATCTTTCTGCGCAGAGAGATGCTATCTTGCTGAAACCGGTTTAACCTAGATAAATATCCCGTTCATCCGGTGAATTAAGCGGGCTAAGGGAGGTAATGAGGTCTTCCTAGGCGCTTCAAGTTGAGCTTTCATTATGCTTTGTCGAGGTAGGACCTTAGGGAAGGTGAGGACGTTTGACTAAGGTTCCCCACCTGAGGACTGCTTAAAGATCTGCTCAGGCAGAGTAACCGCGCCTACAGCTCCCCTTCCCCGAGGGCTTCCAAAGTTAGAAAAAGCTGATCTAAAGTCTTCCGCTCCGTTCTCATTCACAGATGGAAACCGTCGCCGGTCGACGGTCGCTTCACCTCTGTACGTATTTACATCTGTACGTATATATGATTCGAACCTGCGTCGTCCCCCTGGTGAACAGATAAGAGTGCAGAGTCCGAACCAAGCCGATGCCTCCAGAAATGTCCAAGGCGACTGAGTGGCGCGTTGCCACAGAAACGGGCATAGAGGAAGCGTAGTCTGGCCTTGGCCACGCAGGGCACCTCACGCAATGAGCAAGCGTGCTGGCCAAAGGAGACAGCGAAGCATACCAAAGCACTAGCCTCACATGAACAGACAGAAGTAGACTATAGAGACTCAGCCTGAGCACGCTGGAACCCGAGCAAGGGCCTTCTCTTCCAACGATAGTGGTTTTTCGGCATGTTTTTTGCTGTGGTCTCTAGCTTCAACTCAAATGCTCGGCTCACTTGGGGATCGATCGCCGTCACCTGTGCGATGTTTCATCAAAAGCAAAGCGTGACCAAGGATTAATAGATCACCGATTCCAGCTCCTCCATCGCCAAATCGTTGGTCAAATTTCTACGGCTTTTTGTTTTCACCCCGTGGGATGTCGCGTATCCGAACTCCTGGAGTATACACCATCCCTGGCGCAGTTTTCCATAGCTCAGCATATCCTGCATGCTCAGTCTCGTTTTCAGCGTCACTATTCACTGCGACTCTTCCACACTATAAACGAGTACAATGCGAACAGGCTCCGTGGTTCTCGTGATGTTCAGCTTATCCGTAAACTCAAGATTTTGACCAGAAGAAAACGGATTGTTACCCAGAAATTGGTCAGTTGCAAAATTGTAGTGAGCGTCGACCAAACAGTGTAGGACCAAAAGTCCTTCAAAATACCACCTTCTAGCTACTTTGATGCCAGAGCATCGATCGCTTGGTAAGTCCCCAAGACTAATCCGAAGAGACCTAGGAGAATACATAATACGACTACCGTTACATGAATCTTATATTGCAAGTTTGACCTAAACGGCAGAGGTATGCCTTTCTTCGAACCAAGATATAACAATCTCAGGAAAAACGTGCTCGGAAAAAGAATTTGCAAAAACATTACGATTGTAGAGCCCACGAGGTTGAACAGCGAACCGAAACCCGGGACCAGAAGGGCCAAACCCATAGCAGCCAGAAAAACAACACTTCTTCCGGTCAGTAGTATCGTCCAGTGCATCGTATTGCTTTTACGGAAACATGACAGAGCCCGATCGCTCGCCTTCCCGAGCGGAGCGAATAATACCAGTAGATGTGTAAAGGAAACAATAAGGATCGATATTTGAACTATGTAGTTAACCCAGTCACCCTTTCCCGCAGATGACGCCACAGCATCGACAATCAAGTCGAACTTTAGCATGTCAATACCCCAGCCAGCGTATCCAGCGAACCCAATGCTGCCGAAAACCACGGTTATAGTGAGAAAAGACCACATGGCAACTCGCGGGAAAGTGGCCGGGTTTTTCATCTCGGCTATCAACCCTGGGATGACCGGAGCGCAGGTAAAACTATTCATGAAATTGGTGAAGGCAAGACCGAGCCCACCAATACCCTGTGGGCCCAATACGTGCTCATGATCATCGGGACCGGCTGCTTCCCGAGCGCCGGCTATGATGACAGAAATTGCAACGACTGTTGTTGCGGCTACACCTATAGCAGCAATGACACCCACGCGCTTGAAGGTCGGCAACCAGGCGAAGGGCAACATCAATGCCACGGAAATGACAATCCACAGTGAACGGCTCAAACTCGGGGCTAGATTGTGAAGAGAACTACCGAGAAGTATCATGATCAGAGAACAGATGCAGAAGATACCGCCATAAAGACAAACTGCTACCGCAACTTGACCAACTCGTCCGAAGCAGGCCCGGCCGACTTCCTCGTAAGACTGCATTTGCTTGCGGGAAGGGTTCATGAAGAGGCACTTCCACAGTAAACACATTTGGAAATGTGTTAACACCCAGGACAGTACTAGTAGTAACGGGGCGGCAATCCACCCACCGAAAGCAACGGCGTTGGGTAAGGCTAATACGCCAACACCAACTGCCGTCATGACGATGTTAGCAACGCCTCGGTAGTCCGAGCAACCCTGAGGGTTCACGACCATGTCTGCGGCATAGAGTGAAGGCCTTGCTTCGAGCTCGCCTTTCATCGTAAAGGAAAAGTCCTGTGGGAACGGTCCGACAGCGATTCGCGTGACGCGTGCTGGCGGTTGCAGTAGCGAAGGCCCCGGTGATCGATATGGGCTGTGACAGAGTTTGAGTGCGCGTATAGATTTCAGGCTATTGGTGACCTCCCATATGTGTAAGGAATCTCCCTATCTCCGCTCCGTTGTCTGTATATTGCGCCGACGCCCATAGCGTGATCGATACCCTGCATTATAGCCTATAGTAGATCCTAAGCGCAGCACACCTACATTTACGCCCCTGTCGCGTTGCTAGTATGGACGGAACCCTAACAGCTGGTGGAGAACCCGTTGGCCTTGGACCCTACGGTACACTTCTCGCAATCCTCAAGCTCAAGGACGTCTCTGACTTGGAGTTCGTCAGCGTCAAGGATATTGAGAAAGCTCTCCCTGATAACGCTACACTGCAACACAAAGTAGATTGCCTTCGCCTCCTTAAAGAGGCTAAAGAGGCTCGTCATCGCCCTTCTTCGGTCTACTCGTCGGAGTCGACTACACCATCCATTCTAGCATCTGCTATCACAACCAGCACTTCTGAAGATGCCAAATCTTTGGCAGGAGTTCTACGCCTTCAACCACCAGACGGAAAGGTGTGGCAAGGCACTTCTGATAAACGTCCTGCTACAGCCTTCCTCTATAGAGTGGCCGAGTCAGCTCGACTAGCAGCACTTAGCGAGATGGACACTTGGAGGTACCTAACCGCCGTCTGCTTGCAGCAAAGCCAAGCCCGGGAGCTTGACAACTATCTCTCTAAGAACACCGCATCTGATGCTACAATTCTGAACCGTCTCCAGTCAGCAGAGCTTTGGTTCAACAATCGTTGGTCTATCACCAACAACGTTGACAAGATCTATATCCAGCTCCGAGATATCAATCATATCAGCTTCATCAACGTTGAAGCCCTGCATGATATCATCGTGAACTTACAGCAGCATGCGCGCTATCTAAACCACGAAATACCCCTAACAGCACTACGCCGAGCCTTTTTAGATGGACTTCCCGACTGGCTGCGACAACCACTTCTTCAAGTACACCCACAAGCCACTACTCCCTTACATGTTATGGTAGATTGGTGTACGTCGTATGAAGAGTCAAGCAGTCGTAAACTTACAAGCGAAAGTGTTCCCGCCGAGCACTCACCGACGATGATATGTCGCTTGAACATTCAAGGACGATGTACCTATGGCACACGGTGCAGATTCCTACACACGACATCATCCTCTGCTACCCCGACACCTTTAGCCGGCTTCCCCACTGCACCCCCACAACAAGCACATGATGAGGTTAACTTCCCTCTACAAGCTGCAGTCATACCTTCGATGGTACAGCCCATCGCAGGTGAACGTCAACGTCAAGTCTCTCCTGCTGATGCCGATCCTGTAGTGAAGAAGATCTGCACTAGGCCTTACCAAGCACCACTATACCTTACTAGAGAAGCCCTTGGACAATCTTGTCGTGAGCGAGATGAGCTGCTGCTGAAAGGTATCATCGTTCAGGACCCTACCGGTCTTGCTCGCCTAGCTGGTACCCAGCGTCTTTATGTACCATCACCGCTTCAGCCTCTATTGCTACAGAGATATCATGACTACTATGCTCATCCAGGCAAGAAACCTCTCTATGACTTGGCTTCTCGTCATTGGTGGTTCCCGCGAATGTCTAAGGTCTGCAATAAATATCCGTGTCTATGTATCCTATGCAAGTCGTATCATAACCGGAAGCTCTTTGGACATCTCCCACAACCACATAAACCTCTCTCTTACCTTGCTATCGACCTTACTGGTCCCTATACTAACATTAAGCACCCATATGCCGTTACAATATCGGATATGTATACTTGTCTACGAATCTACCCTACGAAACATCCAACTACAGATAGTATTTGCAAAGCACTTTAAGACTGAAGGATATCATATGGCCTATATCCTGAACTATTAATGCATGATGATGACAAGGCCTTCTCTACTCGTTTCACCCAGTGGTGTGCCGACAGATGTATCCAAGAGGCACGCATTGCTATCTATTGTCCGGAGTCCAATTCCGCTACAAAAAGACCACACCGTACCTTTCATGATGGTATAAGGTCCTGCCTCTATTTATCCGATAATAAGGACTGGGTTCAACATGCTGACTCTGTGGTGTATCGTATGAATGCTACTAAGAACTCCACAACTGGTCAATCACCATACTCTATGCTGCTCAACATCATTCCCCGCTGTCCCTTCTTTGATGATACTGTGTATACTGATGGCTCATCTTTCCCTGCTGATCATATTTGCCTATTTCCGGCTGGCACGGTCGTTGCTCGCAGGGTCGAGCTGTTGCTCCCTGGTCGCTCTCATAGTCAACCCAACACCTTGGTGATGTAGCTTGTGGTAGTGATGATAACAAAGGGATCAACAAAAGGTATTGCACCAATCTACCTTGTACTTGCGTGCTACAGCTAATGTAAAAATGCTGAAGAATCACAAGGTAACAAGTTGGTACCATACTAAGTCCGCGTACAGCAACACTCCGGCCAGGGCCAGAAACAGTCACTGATCGCTAGCATAGACTATACGTCACTACTGGAGGCACTACCGAATAACAAAACTGATAATGACGGATACGATTTAACAACTCATAATGATGTGACGGATATCAATACTCTATCGAAGCTCAAGACTTGTCTGATCTCAACACCTTACCTCGAAGAAGCATAGACGCAGCCAAAGCCAGTCCAACCCACTTCACCTCACTGCAAATCCGTGCTCGTCGCCGTGGCTAAGGGAATATCAGCATCATCAGGAAGTAGTCGTAAATTCCCAACAAAATGTCTTCCCAGCTTCTTCTGGTCCTTGTCCTCGAGCTCGACCAAATACTTGGTAACAATTCCACATATACGAAAGGGACCAGTCATCAGAGGATCCAACTTGCGCCTCTGGTGCCGCACAAGCATCACGTGCTGCCCCACGCGTAGCTCAGGAACGCGTCGACCAGGCTGGCGTGCTAGTGACGCCTCACTCTTATTCCTGAGAACATAGTTGTGGATAGTATAGATATCAAAGGTAGATGCGTAGACTCGCTCCATGTTCTTGACCATAGATTGGACAACATCACGTTGCAGAGACGCTGGGAATCCTTGTAGAACACTTGACCACTGAGCAGCTTGTTCTGATAATCGACGCGGCTGCAAGGAGCTGGGAGCAGTAGCACCATGATGGAAGAAGAGATCAGCAGGGGCAACCGGGCAGTTCTCATCGATCGGAACATTGTTGTAAGCCCATACTGCACAAGGTAGTAGACGATACCAATCACGGAGCTGCAACCCGGAACCATCGATAATAGCTCGCATGATACTGTTCAACAGTCGATGGGGTATTTCTTGCCAGGAGTTCAATGGAGACGCATGAGCTGGTAAGAATTTCCAATTCCACTGGAAGAGCTTCTGGGCAGCTACTCCAACCTTTGATAGGAATCTTCCATCTCTATCACTTACTATTAGGGATGGGAATCCCACGGAGAAGAAACAATCCACCATCGTCTCCAAAGTAGAATCAGTATCACTGCTGAGCAGAGGTTTTGGCGACGATAAATTTCGATGCTGAATCGACTAAGACTAGGGCGTACTCAACCTTGTGCTCTGGATCATCAGCTAGAGATGGAGAGACGAAGGGACCTATAAGGTCAGCTCCCACCATTTCCATGCATATAGGACTCTTGGCGGGAACTGTCCCCAATCCTCCGGCGCGCAACAAACACGAGCCCTTAAACTTGACGCAGGTTGCACAGTTCTTGGCATAGCGTCGAGCATCACCAGATAACCCGGGCCAGTAGAAGTCTCTGCTTAGCAACCCTGGTAACTTCGACGTACCAACATGACCATAGACAGTGTGGATGCGATCAACCAGACTTCTTCTGCAGCTCTGAGGGACATAGACTTGGACATGGTCGGCGATGATCGGATGCTTCTTCACCAGTACGTCACCGTTCTGGTCGTGGATAACGTGGTACATATCCTTGTAACGATTATCATTGTGAACGATGGCCAGCTTGATGTGTTTAACCTCGTCGTCCCTCTCTTGAGCTCGACGGATTCTCTCCAAGACATCGGCGATCTCAGTAGCAGAGCACTGGTTCTTGAGATGGGACAAGAGAGGAGATGCATCACCAGTAGCCGTTAAGGCCACTGGAATCTGTAGGGGATCGACCTTACCCTCGTTCATTGCCGTAATAGTCGTTCTTAGGCATTGGTAGTCGACGCCATCATTTGAGCCTCTTGATAAGCAGTCAGCGGGGTTCAACGGTCCTGGGATGAATCGCAGGGTAAGATGTAAATCATTGGCCAACTCGACGATGGAGGCGATACATGTCCTTTCCCATGCTGGTAGATCTGGTGACGGAGCGCCATCTCGTAGAGCCTTCCTGACACGTTGGAAGTTGGCAGAATTGTCGGTGTAGACATACAACTCTCGAGATGCCTCGTGCTTGGGGAGACTTGGAAGTACTTGTTGCTTGACGAAGCTGAGACCATATCTAAGGGATAGCAATTCCTTGCGCACAATGGTCCATGGGAGATGTGTTAACTCGTGTAGCATCGCCTTAGCATATACCCCTGTTCATGTTACTGTCGAGAACAGAGCATCCATGAGCATAGCTGGAGCTATCGACGAAGACATGTAGAGCTTGATGATCAACTAATCGAGGTACAGGCTTGGGGCTCTTGAGGGCTTGATAGACTTTGTAGAATTCACGATACAATGGGCCTGGTAGTAGTTGATCGAAGGTGATACCACACCGATGAGCATAACGAAGTACAAGTTTGCCACGGAGCACGGTTTCAGCGACGGTTCCAAGTGGATCATAAATGCTGGCAAGCCACGATAGCGCTTCTCGAAGGGTCAGGGAGAGACGGACTGGAAGTCATTTGAGCTGAGATTAGGGGACATCACTCGACTCTAAATTGATGGGAGGGTCAACATGCTGAGAGACAGGAGACGGTAACTCACGTATAGGCGTAACATGAAGGCTATCAGTAGGACCATCCCATAGCATTCCAAAGGCTTTAACACGACCACTATGGCCCTCCCTGGCATTCCTTTGCAGGATCTAGCCAGAACCCGTGAGAGCCGAAGACTGATCTAGTTTCTACAACCACAGTGTCCCTAGTGGTAGGGTCATTGCTACCAACTACTAGATCATCAACATAATCAACAACAGAGTAGTCATGGGCAACCGCTGTACGACTATGAACTTCAGATACCATTTCAGAAGTGCAATAACGAAGTATCGCGGGAGACGGCAGGAAGACCCATAACAACGCGATTAAACTGATAATATGCTCCTTCGAAGTAGAAGGAGACCCAAGGCTTTGAGGCTTCAGAG